>JAFVLL020006747.1:0-121532 GCA_021397915.2 Tor tambroides
TTACAAATTATATTTATCAGAATAATGGTTAAAAAAAAAAAAAAAAAGTTTAACTGAAAAACTGCTCTCGTTTGCATACTTACATTTGTTTAGTTATCTAGAAATACTAGTGCACAATCCAAAATATTTTTCACATAATTTTCTTAATTTGAAAATTTCCAAAATCTTAAATGTTCTTTCTGTCTCCAGGCTTAAATAAGATTTTGAATCTCATTTTCAATGTCAATTTCAGTTAAGACTTTTAAATCCCATTGCAGTTGGCCTCAAAGCTAATAGAAAAATTAAAGCCACAAAAGTCACATTTTGATATCAGACTTTGTTCAGGGTTTGATCAAATCCCCATCCTTAAGCAAGAGCAATATTAATAGCAATGCTTCCTTACCAACCACTGCAGATTCTGAGAAAACCTATCGGATATGCTTGACCTGACACTTGTCAATTTCCATGCATCTGTCAGATCGCAGCCGATCACAGTCTATTACCTTCCAAAGGTACAGCGTACATAAGTTACATAAGCAAAAAAGAGTGTATTTGAGGACAAAACTATATATTCAGAGCCTAGACTGCACCGGGAAGCTTGTTTTATGGATGGCTTTTGTGGTAGATGGGAACACATAACAGTGTATTAAAGTATGAGAGCGCATTATGAAGGCTCTAGCTGTGAAGTTGAAGCTAATTTTGCTCGCCATGAACCATCCGTCTAATGCCGAGCTTTACGAGCGGCTCCAACCATATGAAAACTGACAAAGCGGCGTACAAACAAGGCAGAAAATGAACAACACACTCTGGCCCTTTCCGGAAATGACAAATAAATCAGATACAGCAATTTCCAATTCAGCAGCCGTAGCCCGCACCTGGAGTTTCATAACTTCGCTTTCACAGGATAAACCGGCGAGAAGTATTTATGATTGCTTACTACTGTTTATGTCTTTCAGCCAGCACTCTCTGCCAGCGTTTATCTACCCTAAACATGTTCGGAGGAGAAAAGATGGCAGGCATATTAATCTACGTAACTGACTCGGGATAGGCCGTTTTGCAATTGTTTACTCACCAACAAATGGCTAAAAACACCCGAGCGAATAATGCCGCAGATAGAAAGACGCGCGGCGCGACTCCTCAAAGACGCTCTCTGGCTCTTTGATTCAGTATTTTTCCATAAGCCTTGGGGAGATAAGTCTTTGACCACGCTCTCCCTTCATGTTATTCTTCGATTCTGGCATTATCAAGGACTCTAAATGGCTGCGAGCCAGGTAAAGTGAATTGAGTTAGACAGACTGCATTTGCAGTGCATGATGCATACTAAATGTGCTAATTCCTGTGAAGACGGCATGAGATGCATGCATGCAGACTAGTCTTTAGACACATTAGAGGATTGCATGCATCGATTGCACAGACCGGTTTAGAATTAACAAGAATTGAATCATTAGAAGGTCTTACCACTAGGGTGTGCGATATTGACAAAAAATTATACAGGTATCTTGATATTTATTGGGATTTTTTTTTTGACAACGATAATTAATCAATATTTTGCTGAGTGTGTTTTTGAGCTGGTACTTTGGCTGGTTTAGGCCTGTCATCATGGATAAATAAATGACACTAAAACCGACAGCAGGTTGTGACAAATCCCTGTCTTAATGAGTGATTCACTGAATCATTAGTTCAAACGATTTGTTCAAAATGGCTGATTCACTTAGAAACAACGCAAGTGACTGTTTTTATAAATTGATCATTGAATCACTGACTCAAATGATTCATTCAAAACGGCTGATTCATTTAGAAATGAAGCAAGTGACTGTCTTTATGAATGGATCAGTGAATCATTCAAAACAGCTGATTCATTTAGAAACAAAGCAAGTTGGTGCGTTCCAAACGGGATATATCGCCCTCCGAAGGGCACTTCAGAGTGAAAACAATCATGGCCGCCATATTGAAGGGTCGTTCCAAACCGAAGTGCTCAAAACTGGCCACTTCAAAGGGCCCTTCAAAATTAATGTTTTTGAAGGGTACAACTGATGGACACTTCGGGCTCCCATGATCCTTTGCACAGATTCTTTGCATAATGACAGCGCCTCCGTATGGGCACGGGATGATGACGCAGAAGGGCACTTCAAGAAACAGTTGTTTGGGCCCCTACACCCTTCAACCCTTCGAAGCTCTCACTCCAGAGGGTAAACCCTTTGAAGGGATTAGGGCATAGGGATGAGCCCTTCCGAATGGAACGCAGGGAGTGACTGTTTTTATAAATGGATCATTGAATCACTTAATTCAAAATGGTTTGCCTAAATGATTGATTCATTTGTAATGAAGCAAGGACTGTCTTTATGAATGGATCATTGAATCACTGAACCAAATGATTCATTCAAAACAGCTGATTCATTTAGAAACAACACAAGTGACTGTTTTTATAAATGGATCATTGAATCACTGACTCAAATGGTTTGTTCAAAATGATTGATTCATTTAGAAATGAAGCAAGTGACTGTCTTTATGAATGGATCATTGAATCACTGAACCAAATGATTCATTCAAAACAGCTGATTCATTTAGAAACAACACAAGTGACTGTTTTTATAAATGGATCATTGAATCACTGGCTCAAATGGTTTGTTCAAAATGATTGATTCATTTAGAAATGAAGCAAGTGACTCTTTTTATGAATGGATCACTGAATCACTGATTCAGATGATTCATTCAAAAACAGATTAATTCAGAAACGAAACACCGCAGCGTGTGTTCTAATAGGCTTCATCACGCAGTGAATGCTTTTGGACTTTCGAGGCATTTTTGTTTGTTTTTTGCAAAGTGAGTGACATATCCATAATGTCAGCTCGTATATAGTTAAAACAACAATTACGATATTATCGCAGACAATAAATATCGCACACCCCAACTTACCACTTCTTTTTCCCAACAGCCTACAACATTTATCCTCTACATCTGGACTGAGCTGTGAATCGGGGTCACGCTGAAGGTGTCGGGTGAAGAAGCACATTATGTACCTGCCCTTGTGAAACATGTTGCGACTCCTTGCCGTGCAGATGTTCGTTTAAGCGGACCTGACAAGACGGCTAATTTACCCTTGGGCGGCGGGTGGCCAGGACTCCCATCAAGGCAGATGGGCCGTAATTGGGACGGATGTGTGCAGATGCCTTGCTGTGCCCAAATGGATTTATCACGTCACCCTCAGAATGAACTGATGGAGGGGTTGTTTGTTTGAAGCTAATTAGGCAGAAATTTGTTTTCATTCCCTCCTTATCATGCCGCAAATTGATCTAATATGAACGGTGTGGCGTTCGAGGAAGGCGGCGATCAGGAGGGACACCCGCTTCCTTCCAACGTCATGAGATCTGTCTGATCTGTGCACTCAACAAAGAGGAGACATAGTGGTGAAACTTTCCATTACATCAAGACTAGACTAGAAAAACAGTGGACTATATTTAACTAGACCAGACCACAGACTCTTAAACCAAAATAAAATTTACATAATTCATATAACAATATAAATGAATAAGGTATGACAGACTATGTTATTTGAAAATTGACCAATCAGAAGCCAGGACCGGAACTAGTACAGAACAGAATAGAAGAGAATAGCTTAGAATAGAACATACAACAATCCTACTGTAAATTATACTTATAAAAACAAGTTAATTACATTTAGACTAAAATAGGGAAAAAAAATAAATACAAAAATATTTTAAAAATATATATTAAATAACAATAAAAAAAATGCAATTTAAAAAATATAAAACAATGAAAAAGGTACAACAGATTATGCTACTTGAATATCACTTAGAATTGTAGCACAGAATTGAATATTAATTATTATGAATTATGTTTCCAAATATAACTTTTGATTCCATTTAGATTAAAACAGAATAAAATGAAACAAAATATTAAATAGACTCTTAATAAAAAATAAAATATTATATAAAAATAATAAAAAGTCTAAAACGTAACAAAAAAAAAATAAAGGAAAAAATACAGCAGGTTATGTTAGATAAATATCGAATAAAGAAACATTTACCACAGAATAGAATATTAATTATTATGAACTGTATTTGTAAATAGAATTTTTGATTCCATTTAGACAGAATAGACTAAAATAGGCTGAAATTAAATAAAGTAGGCTAAAATAATTAAATTAAATTATATAGACACATTATAAAAAAAATCTACAAAAAAAATAATAAATAAAATAATAAAATAAATAAATAAAAAGAAAACATAAAAAATATCATTTTAAAATATGTTCTATTGATCAATCAGAGTCAATCAAAAGGACCAGAACTAGCATGGAACCGAACAGAAAAGAACATAACAGAATACAATACAGACTCTCTAACTAGGCTAGAATACTTGTTTAGAACACAGATGTTCCATAATCTGAGTATGAATTGTATTTGTCCGTATGGGATTTGAAGGTGGCTGCAAGTGTTCTCAGTGCTCATCAATGACTATTCAGTGCTGCCAAACATTCACACGCCAACTGTGCTCTCAAACATCACAGATTTAAAACAACCAGCATTAAACTTTCAGCTGTTTCTGCTTTTCAGCTTCACAGTGCTGCTTCAGTTTTAATTGATGTTCATTTCATAAGAGGATCAAATCCTTTGGGACAACAATTAAACTGAATTATTAATTAGAGATCAATTTTGAGGTGCTTCGCTCACATATTTGCACGACACATTAAAACTAATGACTAAATGATGAGACATTCTATGAAAATGTAAGTGATGTTTGTCCATGCAAAAACTCACCACTTCAGTCAGTGTTGTGAGTGGATGCCAGGGAATTGTTATGTGGTTTTACTATATTTACAGTATTGCACGAAAAGAGCCTCCTTGGTTATGTTTCCAAATATTGATTCCATTTAAAATAAAATAAAATAAAATAAAAAAAAGATACATGATAAAAAATAAAAAAATAAAAATAAAAAAAAAATAAAAAAAATAAACAATCTTAAAAATAAAATAAAATAAAATAAAATAAAAGGATTGTGGTATGACAGGCTATGTTAGTTGAATACTGACCAATCAGAAGCCAGGACTGGAAATAGTAACGACCAGAACAAAATAGCAATAGAATAGAAAATAAATTATTACGTAATTATGTTTCCAAATATAACTTTACTCTATTTATAATAAAAAAGACTAAAATAGATAAATAAATAAATAAAAAAAATATTAAATAGATACATAACTTAAGAAATTAAATTAAAAAAAGAAAAAAAGCTTAAAACATAAAAATAATATACAATAATAAAAAAAAATAAAAAAAAAAGTAAAATGAGTAAAGTACAGCAGTCTATGTTACTTGAATATTGACCAATCAGAAGCCAGGACTGGAAATATCATAGGACAGAACAGCATAGAATAGCAAATGAATTATGAAGAATTATGTTTCCAAATATAACTTGTGATTGCATTTAGATTAAAACAGGCTAAAACAAGCTAAAATAAAATAAAAAAATAAAATAAAAATAACAGACTAAAATTCTATTAAAAATAGAATATCAAATAGATACATAATAAATAATAAAAAAATAAAATATTAAATTAAAAAACTTAAACCATAAAAAAATAAATTTATAATTATAAAAGAGTCTCTGTCTCTATTTTTTATTATATTTATCAAATATCTTAAGCCTGATCACTTACAAAAGTAATAGCACACTTTACCTCGACAAGCTTTAATGCTTCAGGTTAATAGTTTTGAAAAGCCCTAACAAAAAGTACGTGCAAAAATAATAGCGATGCTTGACTTAGCAAACACGGCTAATTAAACAGAAACGAGGTGCGTCCGATGACCCACACATGACCCATAAATGATTCACCGCAGGAAAGATGAGCAGAAACGTGCTCAGCTGACTGAGAACAATTCACGTCGCAAACTTTCCCGAGAAAGACAGAGAGAGAGAGGGATGGGGAAAGCGCTAAATGGAGAAGAGAGAAATAAAGACAGATATACTGAGGCCAGGAGAAAGTCATAAAACTTTCAGAGATGACAAGAGAAGCGCAGTCCACTGCTCTGGTACATGTCTGGAAAGGCTGCTCTATTTAAAGCCACAGCGCTCCGCGGGGACAGCGGTGCTGATGCTGCTCTTTTTGCGAGCGAGGGCTACATCCGTTTTGAGCATCTCTTAACTCAGCCGTCCTCCGCCAGAGAGACTGCGTGTCATTCACTGAGCCCTATATTGTGCATGTGTTCGCTCTGCATGAACAAAAGCTTTGCTTCTCCGCCTGACGGAGGATGAGCAACTGCAGGCGGTGGGCAGAGGATGCTGAATGAAATATTGATCAGCTTTTATGTCATTCTAGCTTTGTTTTTGCCTCCTGCCGCATTTGAACCCAGGTTTTAAAGAATGATGATGGGCCATTAAAAGTGTTTCAGCTTTCTTGGCTCTATATCTCTGCTGCCTTCCATGCACAAGACTGATGAAAGCCTCTGTTATTTGCTCTGTGAATGCAGATATTAATGCATGTTCTCAAGTGGACATACTCACATCTTCGAGATCCGTCGGTCACCTGTGTTTTGTTAAAGGTGAAATGGTATCGATGAGTGACCCTGGCTTTCATTAACATCATTGACCCACATGCACACACATTCCATGACATAATTACAGTATATGCTGAAGGAATATTCTGGGTTATTTACCACTTAAGAGCTACAAACAGCATACCAAGTAATAAATGCATGAGTGTGCATGAAGGAATAAGAACCGCATTGGAAATCAATGGAAAGCTATCAGAATGGAACTGTGAATAAATGTTTCGGCGGTATCTACTCATTCTGTATTGTTACTTTTTTCCTCCATAGTTTTAGAATAATTTTAGAATTGTACATTTTTTAGAATGAAAATTGCATTTAATATTTTTATTACTTTATTTTCTTATAAAGACATTGTTATAAGAACCTATATTGATATAAGACATTGATATAAGAATATATATATTCTTAAAACTTTTTATTTTTCAGCTTTGGCATCACAAAAATGATAAATATTATTATTTTTAAATAATTATGTAATAATAATTATTTATTTATTATATTATGTTATTATTTTAATTTATTTAAATAATATAAAAATATAATATGTTTTAGTTGCTTTACTTATGGATGTACATTCTTTATTATTTTTTGCTCCGACAACTTTAGAAAAAAAAGGAATTATACTTTAATAATAATGATGTAAAATTAATAAATCAATATTAATTTGTAAAAAAAAGTAAACAAAATTTGTAAATATATATATATATATATATATATATAACGATAATTTTAGTAATAAAATTATAGTATAATTTTATTACTATAATTTTAGAATGATGAATACTTTGTTAATACTTTTGCTTCACTATGCATCCATGATAGATAAAGTAAATATATAAATCTTTATAAATGTAAATATATAGGTAAACATGAGATAAAAATGAGTAAAGTCTGTCCAAACATTTTGTGACTTGTGGCATGCATTTATTCATTTGGCAGATGATTTCAATTCAAGATACAAATTGAATCAGTTTATTTGCTCCCTGGGATTCAAACCCATGACCTCAACCAGTCAAGCTACATGATGTTGGTACTCAATACGCTGTCGGATCTGTCACACAGCTTCAAAACTAGAACCACAACACAATATTACATGCATACAGCATGAGACCGGTGCCTTTTGCTTGTTTTCCATGTGAGGATATGATGCAATGCACTGTTTACATTCAATAAACTCACAGGAATGACACCAGTAATGCATAAGCAGAAGTTCATCCACCTAGAAATGCGGTAAAAACTCAACTGGACAATGATGCAGCCCTAGGGTGGCCATATGTTCCATTTATACAGGATTCGTCCTGGCCAGGATTTTTATTTTGCCTAAAACATCCAAAGTAGTTAAACCAATAACATGCAGCTATTGTACATAATCGACCAATGGTGGCACGTGTTTGTTCGTTCGTTCGTTCGACTTGAAGCTGCGCATCGATTACTGTATGACACCAAAGTACCGCGAGAGCAATTTGAAAGCATAAGGAGCCGTCTGCTCTGCTCTCTATAGCTCTCGTGAAATAATGTCATACAACGATCGATTTGCACAGTGCAAACAGCCAAAACCTGGATATTTTAGGCAATATAGAAATTCGTCGACTTGATTGCACAGATACTATTTAAACTGAACTGAGCTGGACGATGACATCACTGAATTCAATAACGAAATGCCTTTAACTGAAAAGTGAGTGTTTAATCTTGTCAGTTTTACGTTATTGACACACTATTGTCCTATTTAATACTGTAAAGTGCTTTGACACAATCTGTATTGTTAAAAGCGCTATATAAATAAAGGTGAAAATGGCCCATATGGTCACCCTATGCAACACTGAAATACAAGTTTCTTGCCTGTTTGGCTTCCTAAAGCATGCTTTTCACATTTGTAGTTACAAACTGAGGAATGCATTGAATTGCATTCTCACAAACACTGGCATTGTGCTGGAAATAATAAGTGAAAGGCTTTACCGATGAGGATGAGGATGCAGACCAGCAGGGCGATGAGAGCGCCGGGGCTGAGCGCGGCTGACATGACGTAGGCTGTGGCGTTACAGGACTGAATGGCTCCGTCCGTGTCGCAGCCGCACACGTGGATGGTGAGCGTCCCTGTGCTGCTGAGGGCCGGAGGGCCGCTGTCCACCACCAGAATGGGCAGCAGGTACACGTTCTGCTCCTGACGGTTGAATCCAGAGCGCTGCGTCCTGATGCCAGCTGTGTTGTCTACAGAGTCAGAGAGACGAGACAACATACGGCTCAATATATGCAATCTGTTATTTATATATTGTATTCAGATATGCATTATTTCATTGTTACTGAAAATAATGACTGTGTGTTATATAATAGTATTGGCAGAGCCTTTTCAGTTGCGTATAACAGTATAAATCTTAGTATAAACATTTTGCCATCTTACTACAATATTAGAGCCAAAAAAAAACGTAAAGAGACACAATCACAAGCAATATAACTTATATTTTAGTATATTCATAAATAAATAATTCAATAATAATATTCTTTTTTAAAGGAATAAATACTTTTATTCAGAAAGGATGCATTCAATTGATCCAAAGCGATAGTAAAGACATTTATAATCTTACAAGAACATTCTAGTTCAGATAAATGAAGCTGAAACCCGCCCAATTATACATGACTTTTAATTAAGACCAATTAGTCAACTAGTCATTCAAACAACCCACCAACAGTAAAAAACTTAAAGCAAAAAAAGAAAGTATACTAAATTTTATTTAGTATATTTAAAATCTATTTATAATTTATGATAAAGTAATCATTACAAAAGTAAAATCTAAAGTAAAGAGACACTATACAAAGCAATATAATTTATATTTGGTATATATAAAATATATTTATCATTTCTAATGAAATAATAATTTAAAAAGCAAAAGAGAAAGTAAAGAGACACAATAAAAGCAGTATAATTTATATTTAGTATACTAAAAATATGTTTATAATTTACAATAAAAATAATAACATTTAATAATTAAAATAGTAAGATTTAATACATTGTTACAAGAACATTCTATTTCAGATAAATGAACTTAAAACCAGCCTTATTATACAGGAACTTTAAGTCCAATTAGTCAACTAGTCATTCAGAAAACCCACCAAATTTCAGCCTTGGTTAGAATAAGAGACTTTATTCAACAACATTACAGACTTTTGCTTACATGTACACATATTCACACACACACACACACACACACACCACCCAATTATTCCCCTAACAGAAGAAACGACTACAAACTGAACCCACTGCAGGCTGTTAGCAAGAAACAAGGCAGGTGTGAAGCTCCTCAGAACTGAAACGGCAGATGTATGAATGTGACAAACACCGACAAACAACAAAATACTGTGAAAAACTACAGCAACAGCTCAACTAATGGACTTGCATACAGGCACAGGAGCCATACCATCCATCACGAAGGACTGTCAGCTCCAGCGCTTACTGATAAATACAGCTCGCATCACCACATCCGGAACAGAGACCAGGAGCTTTTGCTGAGTAAAAGCAGGATGACATTGTGACTCGACCGGACCTGTAAATCTTCTCTGCTTCTCATAAATACAGCACACACCATCAACGAAGGCAACAAATCCATTTCTGAAGTCTAAAGCATCAGGATCGGAGACATTACCACAACCAAACTACAGCGCCGCTGTTTCCCTGCGACGATGAGCTGAAGTAAATACTGAGATGTGACACGGTCATTGATCGGGTTATGTCCAATCCATCAACCAATCATTTATTAAAGAGCGCAGAGCCGTGACCTTTCAATATTCATCTAGTTGGGCCGCGTCTTTCTGGAAAACACCTAAACGACTAAAAGAGGACGCTAAAGGAAAGCATTGATTGAGTTCAGCACCGCGAATCAGTGTTCAGATTAGCTTCATAATTGATTTCGAGTCATCAGAAGCTGTGAATCAGATTTAGTGCTTACGTTTATTAGGGTTCCTGAATTACTGTGACCTTTCCAGTCGTGGATAAGGATTCTTTAAAATGATTCAAGCTGGATGACTGTATGACCAATCTGTATGACCGTTTCGGTAAAGTGAATCATTCAGAACTGACTCAGAATCGACGCAGAATGATTCACAAATCGGACGTCACTGTGCACAAGAACAATAACTAGCTATGAAATATTGTAGAAAAGAGTATAAAATGAATAATCACTATGGAAAATTATGTGAACAAGATTTTCAAAAATGAAATAGCAAACACAAACATTTTAACAAACATTTTAAAATTTACAGATATTTCCAGGGTATCCATGATAGTGAAAACCTTCGCCTTTGAACTAAATTTGATTTTTTTTTTTTGACACAGTTTTACAAACCACATATTTTACACTTAATCTTTGAATTTCCATGAAGAGTTTAATATAATACATTTATAATATAATAAAATACAAATAATATATTAAATAAAAAAAATTAAATAAATGAAATTTCCTAAAACATTTAAAGTGTAGATAACCAAAATAAACATGAATGCCATTACATTAGATAGCAATATATTACTAGCAAAATTAACATCCATTGATAATAATATATTATTATTTTTATATTACTATTAAAAAGTTACATAACATTATATATGTATTATATTAAACTGGACATTATATATAATGTATTTAAATATATGAGTGTGTGTGTGTGCTTGTGTGTGTGTGTCTATGTGATATATAAAGTGATATACAATATTCTTTTAAAAAATGCATTTCCAAAAATAGAATAATTTCATTAGAGATGACAGTATATTACATAATACTATTAATAATACATTAATAATAACATTGTATCAGTTTAAAATTAATATTAAATAGTTATTATTGATTGTTTATACATAATAAATTGTATAATATAATATATAAAAAAGTAAAAAAAAGTAAAATAATATAATATTTAATATAATAATAATAATAATATAATATGCATTAAAAAAAACAAAAACAAGTAGACCCCCCCCCCCCAAAAAAAGATCAAATCATGCTTTTCAAACAAAACATGACAAAAAAAAAAAAAAAAAAAAGAAATTAGTAAAAATTTTGAATACTATAACAATAGATCTTGTGTTGAAAATGAAGACAGTCAGTATTGTGGTTAGTGGATGATACTGATAATTCATGTGACCGGTGTGACCTTCAAACATCCACTAAGAAACACTAAAACAGCATCTGATTTGAGCACACTGAGACTTCAGCGATGAGAAAGAAAACATCCCGCAGCATTTGAGACTCTTGATCTGCTGAATCACATTTACACATTTACAAGAGTCCAAACACTTGTTTCAGGCATCTGCATGTGCCAGATGGAAACATATTGTAATGTTTCTGTATCACAGCATCGGCCGACTAAGGCCAGAACAGTCAAACTCCTTTGAATACGAAATATGGAAAGAGAACAATGAAATCAAACCAGAACAAAACTCTGCGTCGATGCCAAAAACATCCCAAACAAACTGAGTAACAATGAACAATGCCCTCGGCCTGCGCTATACATTCTGCTGCGACTAAAAACACGCCAGCAGGCGTCCAGGGAGCAAATGGACACAGAAAATGTTGGTGGAAAGACGAATCAAACACTGGGAAGAGAAAACAGACTCCAGACGAGCCGTCCAAAAGCAACCGCCAAAAGATGTTTTGTTTGGAGTCGTCAATCAAATTCCCAGCTCTCTGTGTCTCTGGCCCTCTCTGGAAGGACTCTATTCGACGCACAAAGTAAGAGATGAGTTTAATATTACAGCGAAAGGACAGCTGAATCAATAGCACAGACAGTTAAAAAGTCCTGAAAAAGCCGCGTTCGTCCTCGTGTGTCGGATCACAGAGGGAGAAGGTAGAGCGGCGCTCAACTGAGAAAAATGACAGATTCAGTCTGACAGGTTGACAAATGTGTCCATGAAAACAGAAGTATGGGGGATACGGGACGTGGGAGGATACAAAGTGTGCTCTTTTGAGTGCGCTTGAGAGGGGAATAGCAGGGGAAACCTGCGGAGGCGTCGTTTTAGGAGAGTTTCTGGGTGAATCTCACAACAGCTGTCAGGTCATGTTTCATCCCAAAATCAAATGAGCGAAATAGGAAATTATATTCAGCAAATAGAAAATCAAGCCTCTTTTGGGATCATCAAAGGTGAAGTGTGTGAGGCTATAATGGCAACAAACAGAACTGCAAAAACAATGAATGTTTTCTAGCAATTTTCAAATGTTCTCCTCAACTTTGCAGATACGTTTGATGCCACTAGTGGAGCAGAAATTAAACACTTTACCTTTATTTTTATTTGAAAATCAAGCACATTTCCCTCCAGTCTATCATTAACTATCACTGTCACTTTCATAATGTTAAAAAAACAGAGATGAATGTAAGTATATATTGAATAAATAATATGGAATTTATTTTATTTTTATTTCAGTAATTAAGTATCTTTGTGATACTATTGAATTTGTTTTAAATTTTATATTTATATTTCATTTTTATATTATATTTATTTATTTTATATTTAGTTATTTATGTACACCAGGGTAAACTAAATGAAAATGAGAAATGTTGAGAAATCAGACAAATAATGCAAAATAAATATTGTATGTCAAGTATTTTATATTAACGTTTTTTTATGGTTTTAGTTTTATACATAATTTATATATTATATATTTTATATATATATATATATATATAAATTATTTTAATAGCTGTTCACAATGATTTGCACACTGCATTGCAGCTTTTATTTCTAATTTAGTATTTTTATTTGTATTTATTTATTAATTTTTTTCATTATTATTGGACAACTGTTTGTGCTTGGTCTTCTCTTCCATTAATATATTTACCATCTTTTAGCGACTATTACACTTTTTTTTTTTTTTTTGATTTAGGGGTAAAATAGGACCTGGACTTTTCTTCATGAGATTCACCCTTTTACACATAATTACAGTTTTTGCACAGTGTTTTAGTTATCATTTCTAGCAGCTCTAGTTGATCCGGTCTGTGCGTGTGTAAGCGTGTGGCGTGTGCTTGTGTCTCTGCTCAAGCGTGCATGTATGTGTTTGTGTGTCCTCACGTGCTCAGCTGACATTTGCCTGGCTCTCCACAGCTGACATTTCCATCCTGTCAGATCAGTCTAGATTTGCCCATGCGTCACATCAACTTACACACATCTCTAAAGAGCCCAGCAATAACACAATCCTGCTCGGCCTGACGGGACACAACAAATATAAGACTGACAAAGCAAAGCAGAAATGAAAAATATACACTGAAGGAGAAAACACCTGATTATTTGCAGATGGATTCACATCAATAACGCCAGCACACTCCCTACCTGGATGACATTACAAGGACATTCTCCACAAATACTGCCTTCTAGTATACCGCATTTATCATATTATGTCTGAATACTCAATTATGAATCACTACATTATATTTCTCAGCATGAAGTGTTAATGCTGTGAGTAATTAAACTCACAGCTTCACTATTAGTAGAGACACATTTTATGAAAATAAACTAATAAATAAAACAAATTTTGTTTTACTAATTATTAGCACAATTATTAATAATATATTCATTTACATTTAGTTATTTAGCAGACGCTTTTATCCAAAGCGACTTACAAAAGAGGACAATAGAAGCAATCAAAACCAACAAAAGAGCAACAACATGCAAACATATGACAAGTCTCGGTTAGCCTAACGCAGTACACATAGCAAGGTTTTTTTTTTGTTTTTTTTTCAAGGAAAACAAGTAGATAGAATAGAAAAAAAGAAAGCTAGTGTTAGTTTTTAAAGAAAAAGTAGCAGTTAGAGAATAAATATGTAGTTGATAGAGGGTCAAGGGTGTGTGTGTTTTTTTTTTTTTTTTTTTTTTTAAAAGAAGACAGATAGATAAAATAGACTTAGAAGAGAGAGTGCTAGAGTTACAGGGTCAGTCAAAGATAGAACAGATGTGTTTTTAGCCGTTTCTTGAAGATGGCTAAGGATTCAGCTGCTCGGATTGAGTTGAGCAGGTCATTCCACCAGGTGGGAACAGTTAATGAAAAAGTCAGTGAAAGTGATTTTGTGTCTCTTTGGGATGGCACAATAATGCGTCGTTCACTTGCAGAACGCAAGCTTCTAGAGGGCACATAGGTCAAAAGTACTGAATTTAGGTAAAGGGGTGCAGAGCCAGAGGTAGTTTTGTAGGCAAACATGAGTGCCTTGAATTTTATGCGAGCAGGTATTGGTAGCCAGTGCAAATTGATGAACAGAGGTGTGAAGTGCATTCTTTTCGGCTCATTAAAGATTTTATTAATTTTAGATTAATTGTAGAGGTTTGATGGAATTGGCTGGAAGACCTGCCAAGAGAGTATTGCAATAGTCAAGTCTGGACAGAACAAGAGCTTGAACAAGGGTTTGTGTTGCATGTTCCGAAAGAAAGGGCCTGATCTTCCTAATATTGTATAAAGCAAATCTGCAGGACTTTTAGCAGTGTGGTCTGAGAAATTCAGCTTGTCATCAATCACAACTCCAAGGTTTCTGGCTGTTTTTGAAGGAGTTATGGTTGATGAGTCTAACTGGAAGGTGAAATTGTGATGAAGTGATGGATTTGCTGAAACTATATATATATATATATATATGAATTATTATTGATTTCTATTATAATAAATATGAATTAAATTTTATAGTTCACTAAAAATGTAATTTGAATGTTATAATGTAAAATTTACATAATGTAATATTTATTTTTTCATTACATATATTTTGTTTTGTTAATTACACTGGTTAATATTATGTAATATGTTATTATATATTAATATATAAATTAAGTTTGTGCTTACATAATATATGTGTGTGTATATTTACGTGTATATACATTTAAATAAACACACATACATGTATATATTTAAGAAATATATATATATATATATATATATATATATATATATATATATATATATATATATATATATATATATATATATTCAATTTGACAAACCTAATATGCATATATATATATATATATATATATATATACACACACACACACACACATATATATATATATATATATATATATATACTGTATATACATAACATTAATTTAATTTTAATTCAATTTTAATTTTTTTATATTTATTTAATATGTCAATAAAATGGCTTTAGTAAAGCAGTTAAAATGAAAACTCACAGTTGATGGTTTTTTAATCATATTTAATTTTGTAATTTTATGTGTAACGTAATTTTTAGTTTTTAATATGTTTAATTTAATGTTAAACGTTTATAAACTTTTGATATACACTAAAATCCATTCAACTCCAATGTTGGGTCTTTAAATAATCATTCTTAAACTCTAAATAATCCAGGCAAAAATTCATAAAAGAATTCCCAGTACATAACAGAAAACCCATGCACATGAATTGGACAGAAATATTAAATACCCCTCATTCTCTGTTTCTGAACACAAACACCAGATGCTGCAACAGAAGGTGATGTCATAAAAGTGACAGCGCGGCCTACCTCTGGGGAGCGTTCATGAAAGATTGCATTTGTCAAGTCAGACTTAGACTAAAAGGTTTTTTTCTGCTCATATTGGTCTTTTCAGCAGAGCAGATAAACTTGGCTCGTACTTTTACGACACCTGCGCGGGTCAGAGACAGCCGAGCGGCCCGTCGAGGGAGTGCCATACACCGAAAGCGCCTGGAGGAACTCTATCCATCCGATTATCCCCAACACAAGAAAGATAAGGTGTCCGCTTGGGGAAGTTGGCTCAAAGATAGCATAAGAACGATTTGTAGAAACTCTTTCTGCTCGGGTGGTTTTTGAAGTTCTTTCTAACTGCACAAACAGGCCTGATGTGTCTATTTGGCCTGAAGATGGACGGACGCTCCAGACGTGTTCGACACGAGAGGATTAAGGGAAAGACTTTTCCTCTTGTATTGATTCCTCCTTTGCAGGACACACAGAGCTGAGCAGTGGTCATCATGCCACGCGAGTCAAAGGTGAAATGCGTTTGCAAAAGCCAACAGGGACCAGAGTACAAATGCTGCTTTAATACTCAGAACAGAGTGCACTTTTTCCTGATGTTACCTCTGAAAGTATTAACTGGCATGTTATGTGGCACCTGTTTTGTCCATATGCAATTGATACTACTGACCAAACTACATACACTACTGGCCAAAAGTAAAGTCTCTTCTGCTCACCAAAGCTGCATTTATTTGATCAAAAGTACAGCAAAAATTGTGATATATTATTTTAATATAATATAATTGTTTTCTGTGTGAGTATATTGTAAAATGTAATTTATTCCTGTGATGCAGCGCTGAATTTTCAGCATCATTGCTGCAGTCTTCAGTGTCACATGATCCTTCACAAAAATCATTCTAATATGCTGATTTGCTGCTCAAGAAACATTTCTGGTGGTTGTCAATGGTGAACACAGTTGTGCTGCTTCATATTTTTGTGGAAAACATGAGATTTATTTTTTTTAAATAAGAAATTAATACTTTTATTCAGCAAGGATGCATTAAACTACTGATCAAAAGTGCCAATAAAGACATTTATACTGTTACAAAAAATCTATTTGAAATAAATGCTGTTTTTTAAACTTTCTATTCATCAAAGAATCCTGAAAAAACTGTCCAAGAAATATTAAGCAGCAAAAACTGTTCAACATTGAAAATAATAAAAACCATTAATAATAACTGAGCACCAATGATAACTGATAATAATTGAGCATATGTGACCCTGGACCACAAAAGCAGTCTTAAGTCGCTGGGGTATATTTGTAGCAATAGTCAAAAATACATTGTATGGGTCAAAATTATCGATTTTTTTTAAAGCCAAAAATCATCAGGATATTAAGTAAAGATCATGTTCCATGAAGATATTTTGTAAATTTCCTACCGTAAATATATTAAAACTTAATTTTTGATTAGTAATATGCATTGCTAAGAACTTCATTTGAACAACTTTAAAGGCGATTTTCTCAATATTTAGATTTTTTTGCACCCTCAGATTCCAGATACTCAAATAGTTGTATCTCAGCAAAATATTATCCTATCCTAACAAACCATACATCAATGGAAAGCTTATTTATTCAGCTTTCAGATGATGTATAAATCTCAATTTCAAAAAATTGACACTTATGACTGGTTTTGTGGGCCAGGGTCACATATAAGAATGATTTCTGAAGGATCATGTGACACTGAAGACTGAAGTAATGATGCTTAAAATTTAGCTTTGATCACAGAAATAAATTGCAATTTACAATATATTCAAATAAAAAACAGTTATTTTAAATGACAATAATATTTCACAATATTCCAAGCTTTCGCTTATAGATAAACATATGCTAAAACTTATGATAAATGCAATAAAAGAGGTACAATCTCTTACCCTTGATGTCCCATAGTATAAAATGGCGGTTGTTGGAGGCCTCGGGTGCCAGTGTGAAATAGAATCGATGTCCAGACTGCGGTTCGTCTCTGTCCACCACACTGATGGTGTGAATGAGCTGGAGAAGAGACAGAAAGACAGAAAGAGGTTAGAGATTTTAATAAACCTCAGTGTCTGTGCCATCCTAATCGGAGGATGTGCTGGTGCTTTCCTAAGTGATCAACCAGAAAAGAGCTGAAAAAAAAAAAAAAAAAAAAAAATCACACTGAAGGAACTTCAGCCAGACTGCATGACTACTCATATTTACTAGTCGACTATTCAGCCAGAAAAGTAGCCGACAAGTCAATATTTACCTTATGTAAATGACTCACTTCTGGCAAGTCGAACAGCGTGCGAGTCTAGAGAGGGTCCACTGCTGAGATGATGAGGCTGACAAATGAAAGCGTGCATATCTGCATTTCCAGGTTCATGCAGCTGCTGCTGTCACAAACGGTGCAAACACAAGTCATGTTCTCCTCGCTAGAGTTCCTGTCAGCCTCTGGCCGACATTTGATAAGTTTAACGGCGCTTTCCAATAATTCTGGCTTGTACACGACTCTCAAATGCACTCAGATCATCTCAGATATCTGTAGCTCCAGCGCTGTTCATTTATAATGCACTGCGTGCATGCAAAATACTCTGAGTTCACAGGACTTTCACTTTTGGGTAATCCAAACGCTTCCAAATATATTCAGACATTACTGGTTACTGTACAAAGCCGCAGTGCAAAATGTTACATAGATGCATTAAGATCTAATCACATAACTAAACTACTAGTCAACGTGCTGCAGAACATTTTGCACAACAGCTTTGCACAACGGTTAAATATATCTAGAATAATATAAACAAATTAATTAATAAATTTTCTTGAGGGACAAATGAAGAGTTACATGGGTAATTTTAATTAAAACTAAAACATTTTCATTACTTGAATTAAAATAAGCCTTAACTGAAAAATTAAATAAAATTAAATAAAATTAAATTAAATAAATACATATATTTTAACTTATTTTATTTCAGGTAATTGCACAGGTATAATTTCTCGTTTTCGTTTATAATATATGTCAAATAACCAAAACTAAATCAACTAAAACTAAAACTTAATAAAAAGCATATTCAAAAAAATAAATAAAACTATATATATATATATATATATATATATATATATATATATATATCAATAAACTTATACTTCAACTAAAATGACATAGAAAACAGAAAATATTCAAAAACAAATATTATAAAAGTACACACTCACCAGCCATTTTCTTTACAGTGCTTTCACTTATTTTCCTTGATTAATAATCTTCATTAATATTCATTTCTATGCATACTAAATCCTTTTTTTCCACAGTAAAGTTATATTTTAACATTAGCTGATGCATGAACTAACAATGCATATTTATAAATTATAAACAAGATTAATTTTTAAATGCTCATTATTACTGTTGTACCATTGCATTTAACAGTTTCACATGATGCTGCACAGCTTTGTACAGGTTAAATATTGCAAATTATGCAAAAGTGAATCTACTGCGCTGTGAAGCCAGAGCATTTTGCATTCAGAAAGCCCATTATCATTGACCATGCAGGAACTGTGGACCTCCTTTCTTCCAAAAAAAAAAAAAAAAAAAAAAAAAAAATGCACATTTTGTCCTATTATGCTAAAACTACACGGAGCTCTCTCGGCCTGCTAGGCTGTCGAATTACAGTTTCTGTGATAAATCAGAGAAGTTGTTGTGGCAGTGAGAGTGGGTGTACTTGTGAGTGGCATCGGGCCCAGTCACTACATTAGCCGGATTGTGAGACAACAGATGGAAGCGTTTAGGAAGGCGGGAGGAACAGAGGAGCGGCAAAGAGGGAGTGGGCGGCTCTTCAGACAATCCTGCGAAAATTCCCATGTTCTCTCATTGCTCATTTCTCATTACACGGTCATCAAAAGACTCGCACGCCGTTTATGTCAATTTTTAGGGACGTGATAGAAAATCCAAGTGTAATTAGAGGAGAGTGGGAAAAAAAACCTAAATTAAAATTCTTTCTGCAAAGTCTTTCCTGTGCCCTAAAATCAGCGAGGAACACTCACGCTCGCTCGGATTGGAAAATGAAAAGGAAAGACGCGCACACACGGGGAAAGTGAAAGCAAGGACAAATCCTTGTAAGGCACAGCCGTATACTCAAAGGAGACCCCACACTAACACTGATGTTTCCCCTTCAAAACGATTAAAGCTGGAGTTTCCGAGAGAGGTAAAGTGCTTGTGTTTAAGCCTCAGTCCTCCAGGACGCTCGCGTTTGACGGGCTCCGCTTTGACTCCAGCGCGCCGCTCCCGCGAGGAGAAGCCCAGCATTCGCCGGAGCCTTTAAAGAAATAGTTCACACAAAAATGAGCATTCTGTTCACATTGTGGCAGTTCAAACCTGTATTAACACTTTTTCATTTTAAAAGAAGTCCATATGACTCATGCACAATATTCCATGTCTTCTGAAATGCAACGATAGATAGCTGTCAAATGTCACTGAAATGTGAACTGGTGCATTGTTTGTTTTTTTTAAATGTATTTATTTATTTATTGCACTATTTCATATATCACTTCACTCTGGTTATGTTTATTCAGATTTATGTTTTATATATTTTTTTTTTTACACAAAGGCCTATTCTATTCTATTCTATTCTATTCTATTCTATTCTATTCTATTCTATTGTTACAGCATGTAAAACATTACATTTGGCATCAATATATTACATTTATGCATTTGGCAAAGACCTTTATCAAAAGTTACGTACATTGCCTTTAAGTAAATAAATAAATAAATACAATGACATAAATGCATATACATGGAAACAAACAAATAAATATGCATGCAAATTAATAAATAATTAAATACATAACCTAAAAAAAAGACAAAAATATAAATGCATTCACATGTAAATAAATAAATAAAAATGCATGCAAACAAACTAATAAATAAATACATAACATAAATAAATAAAGACAAAGACACAAATGCATATACAGGCAAATAAATAAATAAAAAATAAATAACATTAAAGTGACACTGAACGTGAACTTCAGCTTAAATTTCAGTCTGTTTTTACACAAAGCTATTGTATGACTTTACTTTCAATGAACTGTACTTTTATGTGATTGTGAAAGCCATAAGCACTTTGTAACAAACTCTCTTTGTACGCCAAAGTCTCTCCAAAAATGAATCTTTTGTAATAACAGCAGTGGGCTTGAGGGTGAATTAATAATGACAGAATCTTAACTTGTAGGGCAAACTATTCCTAAAGTGACATGACACAAGGAAACTATCATCTTTGAGTACTAATGTCTGCTACTACCACAGTAAGTTAACCCTTGTTTAAGTATACAGTGCATAGGATGTTTGTGCCCTGAGGTGCTGATGTAAGAGTCTCATGTAAGAGCTGGACTGCATATCTACTCAGATTCTGGTTTGAAGCCCACAGACTGTCAGTCATGCTCACATGGAAACATATTCTGGCACAGAAAGAGAGCGTGGTGTTAACATTCATTCATGGCTGTGTGCTCAGTATTGTTACTGCAGTCTGTGAGCAGCAGGCAGGCTTGCCAATCTTTACTAGGGTGAGTTAAGGTAAAGTCAGGGTAAAGAAGCCTCTCTTTCCAGTCCTTGATGTTGAACAAATGCAATCTTCTGCTGTATTTTTAATCTTAAAAATGTATTTTCTGTATGAATCAGAAGTCCAACCTGGGTCATGTCTAATGACATTCCCTGTCTCAATTTTCCAACAGAATAAAAGGGAAAAAATATCAACATTCATACATACATACATACATACAAACAAACAAACAAACAAATATGCATTCATTAACTTACTTATTGGATGGACAAATGAATAGTTGTTCTTTTATTTATTTAGTTTAGATATTTTTTTTCCACTTATTTTATTTTACTATGATAAAAACCTTCGTGCTGAAACTCGTCTCTTTAAAATAACATTGACAATTTATAATGAAAGTTCTATATGTTAACATTAGTTAACAAAATAATTAAGATAAACTAACAAGCACTCTTCAATCATGATTCATTTGAATTTCCACATAAAAAAAAAAAAAAAATCATTTTTAATGGCAAATTATATATATATATATATATATATATATATATATATATAAACAATATATGTAAAACATATATAACATATAATATTAAAACATATATAACAATATAACACAATACAATTTATATTATGTTAACAATAGATGATGGAATATGAACAAACAATGCTTACTTATTAAAATAACAAAAAAAAACAAACAAAAAAAAACATCTGCTGTTGCTCATGATAGCTAATGCATTTCACCATTGTAAAATGTTGCTGATTATATAACCAATTCTTTAATTTCCCCTTCATGAAAATTAGGTATAGTGGCCCAACATCTACAAAAACATCTGTGAATAAATAAATAAATAAATAAATAAATAATCCATGCATACAATATAGTACAATATACTGTACTGTGATAATATGGAATTTTACTTTATTATGTATGTATTTACATGTATTTAATAATTTAATAATAATAATTTACAGATGTTTTATTTGTAGTTTAATTATGCACTTCAATGCACTGTGTTTTAGGGTTAACGGAATGTTAATTATTATTATTATTATTATTATTTAAATTAAAAAATCAATACAGGAAATGACTTCATATTAACGCAGAACTTTGGGCTGTATTTTTAAAGACTTTTCTTAGAGTATAAATTAGCACTGAGCAGCACAGACATCTATGCAAACTTAATTTAGTCTTTTCTAAATGGTTAACCAGGTAAAGAACAAGGCCCAGAATTCCAGAAAATACAAATATTGTTGAAGCTGGAGTAAAACTGCAGGTGTTGAATCCCCAAAACATATTTCTCATAAGTCGAGCAGTACCTGCAGCTGATAATGTTTCTGCCTGATTACATCCACAGCAGCATTAAACTAAACACTAACCTGTGCTTCCCATCGGCCTCATTATTCGCAGCGCTCCACTTCTGTCTGCGGCTGATAATACCACGCCGGACGCGTTTAAGAGCCTTTAATCAACACGCACAAACTCCTGTGACTTTCTTCACATTGTCTGGGGTCCAGAAAAACAGTGTTACACAACCACGAGATCTCCAGCCGCATGACAGAGGACGGGGAAAACGGGACACGTGTTATATTTTGAAGATGTTTGTTTATTAGTCTCTTCTCAGCTTGAAAGGGAAGTTTTGTGGGACTCCCGCTGAGCGCCTGCTTTCAAACGTCCTTCATCACTACATCGCTTTAGCGCTCGCCGATGAAATGCTGCTCACTACTGTGTAAAGTTGGGAATTTGGAAACGGTACTTATTGATTTTTAAAAAAAATGCTGGAATCAAGTTATTTTAATGATGTTTGGATCTGTTAAGACTTCTTGAACCATATTCCTTTATTGATTCACCACTACTGAACAAATGACTCTTATGAATCCGTTATTTTCTATGAATCAGACAAAAAAGGGGTTATTTATACCATAGTCAATTCATGTATTTTTTTTAATCTAATTTTCTAGATATCTGATCATGAAAAGATCCAGTTTAGACATATTCCAAGATGAATTAAAAAAACAAACAAACAAACAAAAACTCTCTGATAACTTTATGCTTTTATATGCTAAACTTGCAATATCTCAGATTATATAAAACGAGTAGATTTCTATCCATTTATATTTAGCATTGTTGTTGTAGATGTCAGGTAAAACTAAAACTATTAAAACAAAAAATAAAAATAAAACAAATATTACACAAAAAAAAGAAAAAGAAAAAATGTTAATAAAATAAAATGTAAAACTGTAATAAAATAAGTTTATGTACTAAAATTACTAAAACTAAACCTGAAATAAAAAATAAATTACAGCTAAATAGAGCAACATAAATAATAAAAAAAATGACAAAAACACATACAAATTTATTAAAATTAAAATACAAAATAAAAGCTAATTCAAAATATTAATAAATACTATAATACTTAAACTATTTATATCATAAAACTATTTCAAATACCCTTTGTTAATTGAAATAAAGTTAGAATAAAATGTCAATATTACACACAAAAAAAGAAAAATAATATTGACAAAAGCACATATAAATGTAGTAAAACAAATTAAAATGAATTTATTGCATATTCAATGAATATATAATGTAGGAATATATTAAATTTATTTATTGTATTTTTGATACTATTAATACTATAGTAATACTATTTGATATTAATAATATATATTATAAATTAATATTAAAAATATATTAAATTGTGTGTGTGTAGGACAGGACTCTATGTGGCAAGTGGATAAAAAAAATAAGGAAGCAAGCTGAAAGAGAAATTCAGAGCAGAGAAATTTTACATACACATTGATGAAAGATAAAAAAAATAAACATGCACTGATGAATCGTTCCCAATCAGAAACATGTATTAAAGTATTAAACAATTCTTCATGTTGACTTTAAGAAAGCAGAGCTGTTAATTGGAACAATTCTTATCCTTCCTATTTTGTGACCCTCATTTGTTTAATGAGCTGTTGTTTGGATGGTAAAAAAAAGAATGAAGTAAACAAGGGTAAATGAGAACAGAAACTATATTAAAAAGAATAAATGAACACTGTTTTCTTAACAAACGTTAATTGCGATGCCAAAGACAGAAACAACAAAAGGTCATCTGATATTTCCCATTTCGAGGGCAAAACTAATGCCTGAGGGGCTTCTGGAGGGAAAGGATTGGGATGGAAAAACGCCGAGAGAAACAGGGACTTCTGAGAAAGAAAGACGGAGAAAAATAATGTGGAGGAGAGAGAGATTGTGAGAGGGAAGCAGTGTGTGGGAGTTTATTGAGTGGCAAACACAGCTCCCTCAAGCAAAATCATCTAATTAGATTTCCATCCAACGGCCCCCTCATGACCCTTTAAGCTGCGCAAGGCTCGGAAAGTGAGAAGCCAAGAGTCTTTAGTAAGTCTCTGATGCCCAGAGTCTCCATCAAAGGTCCTGAGTCTTCCTCCGGCTCACAGAGGAGGAGGAGGATGCTGACCTCTGAGACGGATGGAGAAGTTCAAGGAAAAAGAGTTTTCGTTTATGTGAGTTTATGCTATGGAGCACTTGGAAAAGATGAGGAGGAGGAATTGAGTGCAATTAGTTAGTGCAGTTGATACTGACCCAAGGAAAACCTGAAATATCCCGGGTGATTTTCAGCCAGAAAAGTCAAAGAAAACAATAAAATAGTCTTAGCTTAACTCCAGGAAATAATTACAAAGAAAATAAAGTACTCTCTATTTATGCTCAGATTTAAATGCTCTTTGTGACTGCAATCACTGTAAAACAATTTAATCACAGACATTTGCAAAATGGTGAAAACCACTAAACAAAAAGTGGGAGCCCTGTTGAACATGCTTGCTTTTCTCTCTATCAAGTAGTGTTGGGAAATCTGGTTCATTTTAGAGAATCAGGTGATTCAAAAAAGATTTGAGTCATTGCACAGAAATCCCAGTGCCACTTAAAAAGAAATTTAAGAAATTAATGATCAGTTTAGTAATTCCTTAACAAATGCATTTTTAAAAATGCAATAAAATATATGTGCATTAAAAATGCTATAAAAGGCTTTTTCAACGATTTAATCTATGTAAAATAATATTTTAAAATCCTTGGAAAATCACTAATCAAAAATGGGGACCTTGTTAAACACGCTCTTATATCTCTCTATCAAGCGCTGTTGGGAAATCTTAATCATTTTAGTTTAATTTCAATTAATAAAAATAGATTTGAGTTATTGTACAGAAATCTTATTTAATCTACAGTTATTATCAGTCATTTTAAGATGCATTTAAATAGCTAGAGTATGCCTATAAAATCCTATGAAACAAGTTTTTAAATTATTTATTCTGCATAAAATATATACATATAAAAAATCTATGTATTGCATGGAAAATCAATAATCAAATAGTGGTTTTAAAAAAACAAAAAACAAAAAACAAAACAAAAAAACAACTGAATCCCTGTACAAACCTCCTAGAAATGATAAATCATATTATAAATGTAGTAATTAACAAATGTATTTTTAAAGTGCAATAAAATAACTATGCAATAAAAATTCTAAGTTATTTTAAATAATAAATTATCTTATTGTTACATTAAACTATATTTTTAAACATGAATTAAACAATTATAAAAAGTATACAGCTAAACTAGATTTGCTGCCATTCTATATAGTTTACTTACTGAAGGGCAAATCTCAGATGTATGTAACTATTAAAAGATGATTAAAAGCGTACATTTTCTTCCAATTTAAGCACTACAAGAATGCCAGAACAGGCTAACCTCCTCTCTTCTCATTACTAAACTGACCAATGGAAACGGATATTCAAATGACACAGCGTCATTAACTACCATGCAAACGCAGCCAGAAAATCAAAGGGAGAATAAATGCAATTTCCCCCCTTCCACATAAATAACCCTCATTATCAGAGGTGACCTTTCAATTACTCCTCAATTCACAATTCACATCAGCCTCCTCTGAAAATCCCTCATGGAGCACCACTGCAAATATAGCTATGTATTTGTCCATTTACAACATGATTGATTTATATTTTTACTTCCAAATAATACCTTAAAAATTGATTCCTAAAACTCCTAGTTCACAGCCTCGGTCCAACCTGAACTTTCAGCAACATAACTCCTGCTATTTTTCACAGAAGTAATGAAATATAAAATCATGTGTGCTTTGAATGCAATGAGGATGGGTACATTTTCATTTTTGGCTGAAATAACCCGTCTGTAGGAGTGAATTCAACACGGGTTCGGAGTATGTGTCGCCACGCGAGTGGGAGCCAATCCATCTACAGGGCCGTCTGCGTGCGTATGGGAGCAAGAGTGTACTTTTCCCCTCAAACATTAGTCATGTAGCCGGGACTGTCCCGCGGGAGGACCAGACCCCTGTGATCTGTCACGGAGAGCCGCTCGGTGCCGTTTGATGTCTTGTGTGGAGTTGACAGGCCTTTCGTCCTCGGGCCGTTCTTAGTATTTGCCTTTCCACCCGGCCTTTCCCTGCACATGCGACTCTATATGATATCTGTCCCTTCTCATCCCATCAGCCCAAATACCACAGGGTTACGAGTCGAACGCTCACACCGCTTCACATGTCAATCCGAACAAGCGTCAGGCGTGGAGATAATGAAGGAGATCATGAATGGGACGCGCCGTGAATCAGAGACCTCTGGAAGGATAAACTTCAAATGTCTCTTCGTATGTTTGCATCTTTTGTAAAGCCAACTAAGGTAACTGTAGGAAGATGCATCACTTTTTTTCCTGTGGTAATGATTAATTATCAAATTAATGTGCTGTGGTATTTATATTAACAGTATCAATGGTTTTTTGTACCATAGGAGAAAAAAGCAATGTTTTTTTGGACATGGTACTATCATGGTATTTCAGATAAGTGCCATGGTATTCTTAGAGCACGGTTTTTAAATGGTACTTCCAAGTAACCCATGGTGGTACCATGGTACATGTCCTTAAAAAAACATGGTACTATTTGTGAGCAATGAGAAATATTTTAAATAGCATATACATAAGTACATAGTGATACCATATTTTGGTGGTATTTACAAGAAAACCATGGCACATGTCCCAAAACATGGCAGTACCATGGTATAATTTGTAAGAGAAGAGAAAATAGTTTAAAAACTAGACCTTAAGGGAAAAAAGTACCATTATTTTACCATATTTTGGGGTACTTTCAAGAAAACCAAGGTACAACCATGGTACATGTTCTAAAAAAATATGGTAATACCATGGTACTATTTGTAAGGGAAGAGAAATAGTTAAGATACCGTAGTGTTACCATATTTTTGGGGTATTTACAAGAAAACCATGGCAGTACCATGGTACTGTCCTAAAACATTGTAATACCATGGTACTATTTGTAAGTGAAGAGAAATAGTTCAAAACAAAACCTTAAAGAAAAAAGTACAATTATTTTACAATATTTTGGGATACTTTCAAGAAAACCATGGCACATGTCCTAAAATATGGTAATACCATGGTACTATTTGTGAGGAGAGAGAGTTCAAATAGCATTTACAGGAAAAAATACCAGAGTTTTACAATATTTTGGGGGTATTTACAAGAAAATCATTGTAGTACCGTGGTACACGTCCTAAAAAATAAGGTAATACCATGGTACTATTTTTAAGTGAAGAGAAATACTGTAGTTCAAAACCGTACTTACAGAAAAAAGTACTATAGTGTTACCGTATTTTTGGGGTACTTTGGTAGTACCATAGTACATATCCTAAAAAAACACAGTACCATGGTACATGTCCTAAAAAAGCATGGTAGTACCATGGTACTATTTGTAAGAAGTCAAAACTTACAGAAAAAAAGTACCACATTGTTACCATATTTTGGGGGTAGCTACTTCTACAAAAACCATGGTAGTATGGTACATATCCCAGAAAAAACAAGCTAGCACCATGGTATTATTTGTAAGTGAAGGGAAATCATTCAAAACGAGAACTTACAGAAAGTAGTACCATTATTTTACCATATTTTGCATAAATCATGGTAGTACCATGGTAAATATCCTAAAACATGGTGACAGCATGGTACTACATGTAAATGAAGAGAAATAGTCCTAAAACAGCCCTTACAGAAAAAAGTACCATAGTTTTCCCAAATTCTGGGGGGGCTTTTGCAAAGAAAACCATGGTAAATGTCCTAAAACATGGTAATAGCATGATACTATTTGCAAGTATATATATATATATATATATATTTTTTTTTACATACTACCATGGTAATACTATGGTATTTTAGATCTAGCACAATAGTAATGTTGTGCATTTTTGGACAATACCATGACAGCAACACTAACGTGTGTTTTTTTAAAATGCTAACTTCTTTTTCTCACTATAAAATCAAAAGCGCATCCCGTGGATCGTGCGGCCTGCACATCTACCTGACACTTAAATCCGCGTGAGCCCATAAACACCTTCTCCTTCCATGTCTAACATCGATGTCACAGCGCTAGAAGGGGAGTCGCGCCCCCTGAGCCAAAGCTGCTTATGAGCTATCGGCTAAGTCCTTTTTCATGTCTCTAGCCCTCTTTCTCTCCCTGCGTCTGATTTATTCACCTTTTACACACAAACAAATACGCTGTGTTGTCATCCTTCAAATGGGATCAAACTCCATGCATTTAGCAGCTTAAGCTAATCTGATTTCACTGTTGTTCTATCAGAAACGCAAGCGGTGACGCTAGCAAGCGCTAGAGCAGAGAGAAAGGCCACGCTAGCATGGCACACCAACAAAGCTTGATAATTGGGCTAGCAGTAGAGCGCGACACAATGTGAAATGTGAAAGCAAGCAAGTTTTTGAATGGCACAACAGGCCGTATGAAGAGAATATGATCCGGTTTGCAGACACTTTCATGGGGGTCAGTTTTATGATGAATTTCTACAGCTAACTTTCAAGGAGCAATCTAACGAAGTTTGTCTTTTGCAATACAAACTGTCTTCAGCTTAACCTAATTGGCCAAATGTCAACTACTTTAAGAGGAAAACATATAGTCTTACGCTATTGTGAAATGTAAAATCAATTATAAATTGATAAGTTTTTTTTTTTTCCTCACTAACACTTTACTGTTTAATGTTGGTTGATTTTACAGCATTTATTAATCATTAGTGAATAAAAATACTGTTTATTGTTAGTTCATGTCCATTAATATAACATATACACTAAATAACTTTTGATTTTAATAATGTATTAGTAGATATTGAAATCAGCATCAACTAAGATTAATGAATGCTTTAAAAGTATTTGTAAGTTCATGTTAACTAATATAATTATGTTTACCATTTTCATATTATTCAACATGGTTGTGCATCATTCCAAATTGAATTGAGAATGTTTTATTATAATATCAATGCAATCCAATATTTAAATTGAGGTAGTAAACACAATGCAGAATTGCATTTAACTAAGTAGAATTAAAGTTAATTGAAATAATTGAAATACCACTCATAGTACTTTGTATTTAGTTGATGTCATCATATGAATTATACATACTAGTTTATATATTTTGCCAAAAAAAAGGAACACTTCACTTCCCAGAATGCAACACTTGTGATGAATTTCTTTGAATTCTTCCTGTCATTCAATTTCAAATTCCTATTCAATTCCTATACAATTCAGTAAATGAAAAGGGAGTCAATCCTTCAGTTCATCACTGCTATCCAATACATATGCATATTAGTTTATATATTTCATAATAAATTAACTTTGTTGACCAGGGTGGAAGAACACTTCACTTCCCAGAATGCATCACTTCATACCATTCCAAATTTAATTAAAATTCACATTAATAAACGGAAAGGGAGTAAATTCTTCAATTCATCATTGCTATCCAGTATGAATGAGGGAAATAAAATGCATTTCTGGACTAATTTTGAGTATGTAATATGCACTCTAGTACAGTCTACTGTTTATTATAAATATTTAAAGATGAGGTGTGTAATATTTCTCTGCTTTTCTATATTGCTTGTATTCCTCATTTAGAGGTGTTAATCTTGCCACATGATTCAATTCAGTTATAATTCATAGGGCAATGATTAGATTATAAAATGATTCTCGATGCATTTTTTCCAAATCTTTTATTAATGATTATTATATTACTAATAACAATCTTTTTGTTATCTTGTTTATTAAAAATAAGAACAATGGTGCAAATAACAAACAGTAGAATAAATGCAATATTAGAAAGAAATTAACAGTGCTTTACTCTTTTTTTTTTTTATTTTAAATCAATTTAACAGAAGCATTCAAGTAAGAAATATAACAGAAATTAATACAATGTAAAAATAATAAATAATAAAATTAATAATAACATTTTTAAAAAAATCCATGCATGTTCTAAGTAACATTTAATAAGAGTAGCCTACTTTATTTACAACAAAACAGTACATTAATATTTATGATGTAGGCCTATTTAATTACATTTTTTTAAATGATTTTTTATTTTTATTTTTATGCATTGATGCAGAATCGTCACATCGATGCAAAATAATTATATTCAGTAGCTCCTTTACTTGCTTTGTATAATAGCACTGCTAAATGGATAAATGTAAAACCAGCTTAATATGTAGAGACAGCTAGTAACCGTTTCCAACTAGTAAGCTGATCTGAAAAGTGCAAACCGTGTGACTGTAGTGCAATCCAAACATTGCTCTGTTTGTTTGAGCAACACTGACTCAAGCAGCCTGTTGAAAGCAAAAAACGGCTATCATGATTTATTCAAGATTATTCAAAGTGCAACTTGTGTAAAGAACATAAACAGGTTCCCTCTCGTGCAACCAAAAAGGATGCACATAAAAGCGTCTCACCCGATCCAGTGTTTATGTGGAGGCCGAGCTTTGTGCATCTCCTACAAAGCGCCAATCTTAGGTGAGAGATAAATGAGTGTAATTGCGTGTTCCTCCACAGGCCTAATTTCCAGCCCAATCACCAGAGTGATTAATCACAGAGCCAGAGCGCGCGGAAAGTTTTAACTCGCAAACCGGCGTCTCTCGCTCACCTAAGCCAATTTAGTCGACACAACGCAATGGGGGACCCCGAGGTGACGGACTACAAATCATGTAAACATGCTACAGGTTATCGTAAAGCTATTACATCGCTGAAGCTACAGCAAGGGGCTTCCAAAGAGTCCTGCGTTTAATGAGAGAAATTTATTACGATAAGCCGTCACCGGATTGCACTTTACCTGTGTATTTGGGGGACCGAGACACTTGCGATTTTTCACCTTAAATGCGCTTCAGAAACAGCAGGTATCATGGCCCTTCGTTTGAAATGGTCCTGCTGAAAGATGAAATGTCTTCTGACTCAAACAGCATGTTTTCCAGTATATACTGGTATTGTGTTGCGCTCCGTCTTTGTTCTGTCCAGTGAGTCGGCCGGATGAAAAGCGGCTCCACAGCGTGACGCTCCTTCACAGGACTCGTGGTGATTGTTAAGGTGTGAACGCCACCCATATCGCTTTAAATTTCCACTAAAAAATCTCTCGCTCATCTAACAACAAAAAACATGCTCTTTTGTGTCTCCCTTCTTTCAAGTAGACTTTTACTTTATTCTACTTGGTAACCCTTAAAAAGTCATTGTTGGTGGCTCTATGGCTTCTCACAAAGGTTTCCTTCTAGTTCTAATGCTTTCCAAGAACATTTTTGAGTATTTCAGTTTCCATATGATGTCAACGTGGAATTTGAAATCGACCAGCCTTTCTTTCTTAAAGGCTGGTTGAGTTCAAATTTCATGTTGACGTTATATGGAAACCGAAATATCAAAAAAAAAAAAAAGAAGAAAAAAAAAATCTTTCGCCACAAAGAACCTTTTGTGAAACAGAAAGGTTCTTCAGATGTTAAAGGTTCTTTATGGAACCATTTAGACAAAAAAAGGTCATTTTATAGTATTGTGAAGCACCTTTATTTTTAAGAGTGTATATATATCTTAAGGAACATTTATTTATTTATTTATTTATTTATTTATTGACTGACCGGCCGACTGACCGATTGATTGATTGATTGAATAGGTCACCCAGAACACAAAAGACAGACATTTTGACGGATGTTTCAATGTTTTCTATATATACAATGATAGGTAATGTCCAAAACAACTTCCAATGTATGGACAAAAAACAAAACAAAACAAAACAAACAGAAACATCCCTCAAAATATCATATTTTGCAGAAGAATTAAAGTCATGTTTGGAACGGCATGAGGGCAGTAAAACAGAACTTTTTGTGTGAACTATCCATTTTTATTTTTAATGACATCCTTAAACACTTAAGACACTGTGTAGTTTTACCTTCACATTTTTGAAAGGGTCTTTAGTCTTCACTTTCACAGATGTCATTCATATTCACATGATTAAATGATTCTTTCTCTCCTGGGTTTTATCCAGAAGAAAAAAAACAAAAAAACCTGGTAGTTAATTTAATGACTCACAGGTGATTTTAATTATTCACAATTATGTACTTACTATTTTTCACCTGTGCATCACAGTTACTGTATGCTTGCACGCAGCATAATTTTATTGCTTAAGATTTGTTTCTAACATAAAACGTAACTGAAATTCAAAACTCAAAACTTCAGCAAAAAGAAAAAAGAAAGAAAAAACTACCAGGACACACAAAATATTTTTTTTAGTCTTTCAAACTGAACTTGGTTATTTAATGGTTAAATAACTTACAAAAGAAAGCAACATTCATTCTGTTCTTTTTCCAAGGATGAAAACGGAAGATGACAAAAGCCCTTCTTACACACAGCCAAAAATGTAGTACAAAGGTTACTAGATCTGTACAACAAAAAATCTCTAAGAATCCTTAATCCAGCAATAACAGTCCTCATTCAGCGCCGCTATTGTGGAGCGAAGTCCTCGAGAAGAATCGCGCAAAGACACACAGAAAGGAGGAGTGCACACAAATTTCCATGACATCTCCAAAAAGCAAACAAACCTTTTGTTGTTCTTTATGTTTCACGGCCGCTCGAAAAGAGGGCAGGAAAACGTTCAGCAGATCAACAAATAAACAGAGCTCTGAGGACAAAAACAACTTCAACACAAATTCGAATAATTCCAGTCAGAGAGAGAAGAATTGGGATGATAAAGCACATCATTGTCATGACAATAATGTCATTGTTAAAAAATATCATTCTTTGAGCAAAATATATTTTCCTATTTTATTTTTCTAATTTCAAACAAATACAGCTCTTTGAGTCACCTTTCCTCTTTAATTAATCTGCCTGTTTACATTGTTTTCTATAATCATAATCATGCATATATGTCAATTAGCTCACATTGTGACTAATGCCATTGAAAAGCAAATGTTAATGGCTGCATCTCATCATATCTTCAATAAAAAGACATGGCACAGTCAAAAGAAGTACCTGGTCAATGTCAAGTGTCTGGATCAGCAGAAATGATTCTATATGCTACATGCAATTTGTTTACATGGAATAGCATTCTATTTTCGTGGTCAATGGCAGTATGAAGTGAAAAAGCTTCTTGACGCTTTCTTCAGATGAACATTTAGAGTAGTGTACTTCAGAAAAGCCCGTGTAGCTCTATTTCAAAGCCTTTCAAACTATCTCTTTCTCAAAGCACCTAATGCCCTAGAAATGCAGGATACCTTTCAGCTTTCAACAGGACCGGGTAGTTCATTAAAAAATATTGAATTAATCTTTCATTTCATTTTACAGTATATATTAACATTTGTTAATAAAATCAGAAGTTAATAAATAACATGAAATACTGAATTATTATTATTATTATTGTTGTTGATTTTATATTACCAAATATTGTAAAAATTGTATGTTATATATTAACGTTTGTTAACATTTACATTAATACTACTACTAATAATAATAATATATTATTATTATTACTACTACTACCAAATAGTGTCTATTTATTTATTTATTTTACCAAATTTCATCAAAAAAATATATTATACATATTTTCATTTAACATTTAAAATCAACAAAATTAATAAGTTAATAGGATGAAATGTTAATTATGAATAATATATAACATTTGCTAACATTTAAAATTAACAAGAAGTTCATAAATGTAAAATAAATACAAATAAATGTAATAAAATAAAAAATACAAAAATAAATATAATAAAAAAATACATAAAAATAAAAAAAATAAGCTGGAATGTTGATCATAAAAAAATATTTATTTATCTATCTATCTATGTATTTATTAATGCAATTTTATTTATTATATTTTAATATATATTAGCAAATATTGGCAAGCTGTTCATGGAGAGATTTGTGTGCCATTCCAGTTTGCTAGGCAGCTCACCAGGATTGGAGCAGAGCTTGTGATTTTTCTCTCTTCAAAAATGCACTTTTTGTGCTCCACAGAAGACCGTTGGTCATGTGGGTCTGAAACAGCATGAGGATAAATAAAAGATGACAGAAGTCTCATTTTGGGGCTGAACATGTATTCTTCCATTCCACGAGTAAACAAAAGCCAAGATCTGCTACAAGTCTGCAGGTGAGTTTGCCGTTTTTTCGCGACTAAGTTTATAAATTGCCTTTGGGACGAAATGTCAGACGGATCATTCTTTCCAACTGAAAAAGGTCCAAAGCAGTAATGAAACTATTCTGACAAAAACAGGAAAGCGATTGGCTCGGTACTAAATCTGACACACACTGATTGTACTGCCGGACTCCAGCGTTTCGGTCCGGGTTCAGAGGTCTCGCGAGGTCACGCCGATGTATCTCTCAGACCGATCGCTTTTTAGGACGAGGAGAGACTGGTGAGTTGAGCCAAACTACATTAGCCCAGCGGGATCAGACAAGATATTGAGCTCGGGAAAAACAAATCTCGTTAGGCGTTGTAAACTGCCGTCAAAGCGAATCAGGGAGGCCATGCTGAGTGCGGCAGTCCCACAATGCAATTAGAATCTGACCGCTTCATCACGTCACACACCTGATGTTCCCGCGACTGATATATATTAGCGGCGAGCGCAGCTGTCTGAGAGGAGCCGGCTGATGTCAGATTACATATGCTTTCATGGAAATGACAACAGGTCTGTATCGCGGCTGACAGCTTTATCAACACGACTAAGTCAGTGTCTCCCAACCGCAGATATCATATCAAATCAGATCGGCAGCAGTGATGATTTTTGTGTGCTTTCAGACGCAGATGCGATGATATCGAGGTGCATCTGGCGAGCGTGATTTCTGATCAGACTGATGTGAGTTCTCTGCGTGTGAAACGCTCAGGCTTTATCTCACCTGGCCAGGTTTGGCGTCCTCGCAGATGGACGCCTCGTAAGGAGTGGCGAGTTCGGGAGGGTTGTCGTTCACGTCCAGGATGCGGATGCTCACTGCTGTCTGAGACGCCATGGACTGGTTATCTGAGGAGAGGCAGATTAAACCGTCATCATCACAGCCATTGCAATTGGACTGGAAGTTATTTACAGCACTAAACATTTTTAAAAGTAAAAATTTTTGTGGGTCAATTGGAGTGACTTGAGCACAGGTTCAGTTCCTAGGAAACACACGCTTACAATCTGAAATAAATCACTTCAGATTAAAAACACCTGACAAATGCATAAGCTTAAATACACTCATTATAAAACAGTGGAAAAAATACTATACATATAAAATAAGTTTCTTTGTCTTGTTTAACAGTGAAAGTCACTTATTTTTGTAATAAAGTCAAAATCAAAAGAAAGAAAATAATAATTTATAATTATAGGCTACTATATGTTATCTAATGTAGGAGGGAAAAAAATAACAAATGAACAAATAAATAAATAAAAACAATGAAAAACACTATTCCTAACAAGTTTTTGTCTTGTTTTTGTAATATCTAAGTCAAAATCTAAAGAAAGAATACAGAAGTTATTTTATGATACTATTATACATTAGATTTAATGCAAGAAAAAGAAGCATCAACAACAAAGTAAACACACTGAAGAAAAAAAACAAAACAATGTTCCTATTAAGTTTCTTTGTCTAGCACAAACAAAAAAAGAACATAAAAAATAAAATAAAATAAAATAAAATAAACAAACAAAAGAAATAAAAAAAGAAAAGAAAATGCTATTTGTAACAAGTTTCTTTGTCTTGTTTTATAATTAAGCTATAATTATAATCTAATGCAGGGGGGAAAAAAAACAAATTGACAAAATAAACAGACAAACAAATAAACACACACACACACACACAAAATAATTCCTAACAAGTCTCTTTGTCTTGCTTATCAGCGAAAATCATTTATTTTTGTAATATCTAAGTGAATATCAAAAAATAAATAAATAAATAAATAAATAAATAAATATATATATATATATATATATATATAAGAAAGAGAATATATATATTATATCTAAAAAAAATAAAATGAATGAACCAATGGATGGATGGATAGAGGAACAAATAGGTACATGTAGATAGATAGATAGATAGATAGATAGATAGATAGAAAAAATATATAAATATCTATTAAAACAAGAAACAAAATACTCATTAAGAGTATTATTTTGTAGTGAATTAATAACTGTTCAGGGAAGTTACTTTTGTGATCTTCCTCAATGTCAGGTTTTTGCTGTGGACAGTTGTTTACCCTCCCAACATACAGTAGTCTGACATACAGGCTAGAATATGGCTTGAATGTGGCATCAGTGTTTTCTCAATGGAATCCCAATCACAGGAAACAATGCATCGCACACAGAACGTTACATTTGAAACGAAGAATTCTCTTAACACATGCAGCGGTTGTCACGACAACAGCAGAGTTTACGCTGGCCACATCTGTGAGCGGTAGAAAAGAACAAACCAAAATACTGTTATTTTGTCTCATTAGATTCCACTGGAGCACCGCAGCTGGATTTTGCATGCACTTTTAAAGCCTGCTTCATGCATGTATGACACTGACCAGCACAACACACAGGCTGCAGATGATGACTGTTTGGATTTTGGGCATCAAACCTCCCTAATTAAGAATTAAACGCCCTCAAATAATAATAATAATAATAATAATAATAATAAACATTAAAGTAGCGTATTACACAGTTTGTGTCTGAAGGCACTTCTAATGATGCTCTCCCAGCAGTGAACTCATCAGGAAGACAATTCTTCTACAACATTTATGAGGAAATTAACAATTAGCAACTCATATTCTAAATGAAGGCAAACAAGTCTAAACACAGAAAAATTTAATGATAAAAGCTTGCCATTTGGGGCTGACATAATGACACAAAAACAGACAAATGGATTCAATATTGGGCTGCAATATCATTTAGATCATGGCCTTATTATGCTACAATAAAATGGAAATATTATTGGGAAATGTGCACATAATTAGTTTCATTTAAGTTCATAAGTAAAATTATGTAGTAATTAAAAAACTCTCTGTGTTGGAGGCGACTGATCCTGAGCTTCATTTTTTCATTAGAAATGTTTTAATTTTCATAAGAGATGCTTCTCAGCATCACAGCAGGCCACCGAGTGGGCCACCATTTTAATTGTAATGAGACATAATTACCTTTTCCTAATTAACACCATGTTGCTGTTATGCTTGTGTTTATTTACGGGGATGTACAGTAGTCCACAAATGTTATGTGATTTAGCATATGGAAATTAGTGCTGCCTAATTTAAATATGCAGCTTCATTGTCTTGTTTTTCTATGCATTATAAAACACAAACATATCTATAAACCGAATACATTTTTGGGAAACCAAATTCACCCCAAAATCAAAAGAAAGAAAGAGAATTTATTTTATAATCACAATATTATATATAATATCTAACGCAGAAACTAATGAACTAATGACAAAAATTTAATACAAAATAAAATAAAAACTTTATTGCAAATCAGTTTTGCTTTTGATTTTGGGGTATACTGGACAAGTTTTCATGAGATTCACCCAAATAAACCAAGCTCTGATCAACAACGCATAGGGAACAGATTTCAAGTGTATTATTCTACTAAAGCCAGAAATACTTTCTCTGTGCTTATACAGAGCACATATCAGAGCTATATTTAACTAGAGATGTGCGTCTGCGATAGGAAGAGAAGGGATTTGAGCAGATTACAGGATGCAGGGCTTCTGCTAGCGGCCCAGCAGATGTTGGACGGCCACATATCTTCATGACATACTACCAGTCAGGCACTATATTAGAAAAGCTGCTCCTCAATCCTGTTCGAAAGCATGTCGCGGAGATCGGCACGCGACTTACACGGAAATGAAGTCGCATGGGGTTTGGCAGTACGCTAAATCCAAAAGGACAGGAGAGTGATTATGAACTGCTATCTCAACGATCCTTGTCTCAAACATGTAGATGACATGACAATAAACACTGATTGTTAGCAATGCCAAATCACAAATGACAGCACAATAATAAATACTTAATATCAGATGAAGATGCATGATACAACATTTATTTGCTGATTAATTGCTGTGTCAATGTACCACTGGCTTAATGAATGGCTTGGAGGTCAATGAATGAAAACTTGATAAAAAAAAATAAAATAAATAAATAAATAAAATAAAAAAATAAAATACAATTTTTAATAGTTTAATAAGTAATTAAAGTAAAAAAAAAATATTTAAAGTATTTCAGTCATTGTATATAAATTAATATAAACAAATATATATTTAAAAAATAAAATAAAACAAAAAACAAAAACAAAATAAACTATACAATGTAAATAAAATAAAATAAAATATTTTAATTGCAAAGTAATTTATTAAAGTAATAAAAATAATTTAAAGTTGATTCAAATGTATTTCAGTAATTTTAGATAAATTAATATAAAGAAATATATACAATAACATAAACAGATATATATTTAAAAATAAATAAAATAAAATAGCAAAATATTTATTGTAGCAATATTTACTATTTTGCCTGAGATTGTGCTGATTTCAATTAAAAAAAATAAAATAAAATAATTTTTGCTAAATTATTTATTGTGGTAATATTTACTATATTTATTTAATTTATTATACTACTATATATAGTATGTATCACTCTTTTTAATAAAGAAATACTGGCCAGTAGAAATTCATTATTTCCTTACAAGTCACTAGCATTTGACAGTTATTTTGGTAATGTGGAGGTCATTGTATATATGTCTAAAAGACTAAATATGAAACTGAATGCATCCTCTTAGTCTTCATAACAGCCATTTTTTTATAATATTTTGAAATTACAGAGTTGAAACTTGTGCTTTGTAAATCAGTTTCTCTACACATTGTGAGAAAACATATTTAAAGAAAGTCTAAACAATCTCGCATGATTCATATCCAGTCAAATGTTTGTCTCATAAAAACAGAAGAAAATAAGGAAAAGAAAGTTCAGATTGCCTTTGGTGCATTTCTGACTCATAAGAGCTCCAGCGGGAGTTACGCGCTGCAGACGAAACCTTCCCTGCGTGATAGCTGGCACTGAATTAGTAGAACTGACACAGACTGCAGACCTATGGCCTAAATATTAAATTAAACTCGTCTTGTTTTATCAGCTCTCCCGGTTGCACTAACCGTGCCTAACGAGCTTCAAATGTTGCGCAAATTGACAAAACAATATCTCTGTCCTCAACCCACGCCTGGAGACATCAGAGGCGTCCGAGAGCAACAATTTGGCATGAAAGCAATAAGTGCATTTCTAGTCTGGACGAGCTTGACTCATTTAAAATAGTGCATAAAGGGCTAAATTTAACTTTGATAGTACAAGCACTGCTGCTTTATTTTCACTGCGTCACGGCCTCTCGGACAGCCGATGTCAGAGGGAATAAACATCTGTGAACTCGGGTCATCGCTGCAGATGAAACGTGTGAATCATGTTGCTGAACTTCATCTGTCTCCTCTAGAATAAAACAACCCTGGTCAGTACAGTCAGTTCCTTTCCTTATGAGGACTGTATGCATTAAAACCGAATGCACTGTATTTGGAAAATGGAACAGCAACATGTCATGTTAAAAATCTGAGAGTCATTTTTAAAAAAAATAAAATTTAATTACAATAAATGCATAAAGTAATTCATGTAAGCATGAATGAATGAATACATTTGTTATTAGTAATATAATTGCAAGTAAATCATGTCTGATGAACTTTAATAATTCTAAAAACAGCAACATTTTCTTAATTTATAATATAATTGATACAATTTTCTTAAAATCATTCTTAATAAAATCTATTATTTGAGAAGCAAACTTGCAAGAGATATTAAGACATGTTTTTGAAGAATATATCTTGAATTAAGTAACTGTAATATTATAAAGTTAGAAAAATATATAATAATATATATAATATAAAAATATATCTTATACGTTATTAATATAAATGAAGAGCTGATTCAATACAGTTGTTCTTATTGTTCATATAATTGCAAGTAATCAAGATAAATCATGTCTGATGAACTACCATAAAAAAAAAAAAAAAACATTTTCTTAATTACATTTTTGCATTAAAAATATATAAACATTCTTAAAATGAAAAACTATCTGAGAAGCAAAATTGCATGAGATATTAAGAGAATATGTCTTGAATCAAGTTCATTTTTCTAACTATAATATTATAAAGTTGGAAAAACAGTATAATAATTATATCTCTTAAAGTATTATTATTACTATAAATAAATAGTTCATCCAATTCATTTGCTCTTAGTAATATTAATTGCAATTTAAAAAGATCAAACATGTCTGATGAACTACCATAATTTTCTTAATTAGGTTTTTCCATAAAAAGAGTACAAACATCCTTAAAATAAAAATATATTACAGAAGCAAAATTGCATGAGATATTAAGACGTGTTTTCAGAGGATATACCTTGAATTAAGTTAATTTTTCTAACTCTAATATTATGAAGTTAGAGAAACAGTATTAATAGTTATATGTCTTGTGGTATTATGATCACTATAAATTAATATTTGATTCAATAAATTTGTTTTTAGTAATATACATTAATAGCAAGTAAACAAGATAAGTCATGCCTGATGAACTATCATAAGTTTTTGCATTAAAAAGACATAAAATCTTTAAAATAAAATAATAAACAATTTGAGAAGCAAAATTGCATGAGATATATGTGTTTTCAGACAATATCTTGAATTAAGTTCAACATTTATATTTATGATTAAAAGTTGCCACAAGTTGTCTTTTTTTCCTGCTGGATTTTTTTCTTTTTTTTTCTTTTTTTTTTTAATTCATAAGTTTAGCTAAATTTATATTTATGATTAAAGCTTTATGCTTAATATGCTTAATATAAGCTGCCGATATAGTGAGAAAATACATTTAATTTTGTCCTTGATGTCAAAGACTGCTCATCAAATCAAACTTTCTGGTATTTTAGAGGTCAATTACTGCATGAATGCATTCAAATCAAGAAAAATTCGAAATCAAAATCCTGCCATTTGACGTCCAATGCAAAAGCCACTTGAGAAGCTGAAACTCGACCAGTGGTGAAATCCACTGGAGCTCCTCCACACAATCATGCTCGCTGTACTTTGGCATTTTCATTAAAAATGAAAGCAAAGAGGTTGGCTGTGATTACAGAAATGTCATTTTTTGTTATATATAAAGCCTTATGTATTTCTAATGGCCGGAAAGGGCAAATTTTAGAGCAGGAGCCGGTTGAAAATCCAGAGAGAGCACAGTGCAGTTATTTTTCACTCTCCACACCAAATGTCCTTTCTGTCGAGATAAAGACACAACTGTGTTCATAGTATCTCTTTACCCTAAGGGCAAGACATGATGGTTTTTCCTCTATTTATCACCTGAAAAAGACGAAGCAAGCAAGCCAGAGAGAGAGAGAGCCTGTCTGCAGTTTGATATCATAGAGCCTATCAAACGCACAGAAATTATATGTCACTCTTCTTCAGCAGATAGGATTCTGCGGCGAGCCGACGGCCTGCCAGACTTTCTGACAGTAAAACTCCAGTCTGGAAGCATCGTGCCAAGACTTCGCAAAGAGGCGGACGTGATAACTCCTTTTGGACAGCAAAGAAAATTTCATCTCCTCAATCGCACGATCGGTCGGCGTTTGCCGCGCCTGCTTTAGTAGGACTAAACCCACAGCCTTGAAAAGATTGAAATTGTATTTATTCCCAGCCAACTGAGGCATACTGAACTGCGTTTCTGTCCATGACCAGATTTCCCAGATTTTGTCTGAAATATCATATTTACTAATATCGCCAGCAATGGCACGTGAAACGCTCGCCGTACATCGATCTGCAGACGTAACTCTTCAATGAACACTCATTACGTTCTTGAGTGGAGTGTGAAATTTTAAAATACGAACGTACCAGGGAATTATGAAAAGCGTTTCCAAACTGGCCACTTGATGCCTCATTGCCCAGCGACTCTAGATCCCATGTATTTTGCAGTGAACAAGCACAGGCTGAAATTCGCTGGGAATTCTGATTAAGGCATTGACTTTGCTAAAGCTACTTCTTTTTCTGCAAAAAAGGGCTTTATCTTGCAGCAAAACCCTGGTATCTGTGTCTGAGATTGAGATTGAAGTGCTTTCTCTCAACTTTAATATGACAAATTTTGACTAAAACCCAAGACGTGATGCAACTCTTAGAAAGAGCGATCATGTGTCTTGAAAAACACGAATTGTTTAAGACTCCAGAATTGGTAACTGAATGTTAAAGCGTGAGGGTTAAAGGGGTCATAAAATGGAGAAACAAAATGTTCTTGACACTTATCAGAGGTTTGCTGCAGCTTTCAGAATTCAAAACTAACTCCCAAGTTTAAAATATGAATTATTCTTTTTATTTTTCCGAAAAACCTGGATTTGAAATCGGGATGAATGCGACTTCACAGTTTCCTCTTGACACGCTCCTTCACATGCATCATCGTTGAGTGTAATCAAGGTAAAAAAAAAAACAAAAACAAATTTCAAATGTTATAAACTAACCTTGAGAAACATAAAATCTCAAACTGCATTTGATGAGCATAATGAGCTATGACTGGTGTAATATATAAGTTTAATTTCTGCATTTTTGCATCAGTGACAGTTTACTCTGCTCAACAAGTTTCTTAATTATTTACATTGTGTTTTCACTGTGTTAGTCATGATGGAAGTATTCGATCGTTGTAACGTGTGATATGACTGTGTTCGGCTACACTGCAGCATTGCAACATATCTAAATATAATGCTATAATCAGCAATTTTCACAATTAGTTAAAGGGGTCAGATGATGCGATTTCAAGTTTTCCTTTCTCTTTGGAGTGTTACAAGCTGATTGTGCATAGATAAGATCCCTGAAGTTGCAAAGACTAAAGTCTCAAAACCAAAGAGATATTCTTTATCAAAGTTAAGACTCTGCCACGCCCCCCTAAAACGGCTTGTTCAAACACACCCCCACATCTCTATGTCACGATGTGGGGAGATTTTCATAACACCGCCCAAACGTACACGCAGTAAATGCCATATCCTGGAGACGCTGTTTCATTGTGAAAGTGAAAGTACTTTGTTTGGGCTTCCAAAAGAAGACACGACTAGAAATCAGTGGTTAAGTTGTATTTTCAACACTGTTCCAGAGCAGTACAACGCAAATATTGGAGTGTGTGCAGCACATTTTATGGAGGACTATTTCCTGAACTTGGAAGCTACAATGCTGGCTCGCACAAAGGCTGTTTCTGTAAAGTGGGGCAATTCCAGCTTTGCAAGGACAGTCTGGCGCTTCTGACTCACAGCCTGTAAGTATGTTTCTGCTACTGACGATTCAAACGCGAGTTTTGAGCAGTGTAGAGTAGTGCTTGTTGTTTGTCGTTTCTCCAATCACAAATGCAGACATGGTAATGTTTACGCGGCGCGATACAACGCGACGTGTAAAAAGACTGTATAAGTCATTATAATCAGTAATTATGTCCCCACTGGATGCAACAAAAGCCTGGTTTATAATGGGTTTTATTGTTCTTGTGTGGTCGCGCCGTGAAACGCCATCACAATACGGTGAGGGGCGTAACATTTCCGTCTCACGCTTGAGGTATTCGGCCAATCACAACGCAGTGGATAGCTGGCCAATCAGAGCACGCCTCGCTTCTCAGAACGATGACCTTTGTAAAAATCGATGCGTTTCAGAAAGGCGGGGCTTAGAGGAGCAACAATAATGTACAGTATGTGGAAAATAATGTGTTTTTTGAACTTTAAACCACATAAACACATTGCATTACACCAAATACACAAAATAATGTTCTTTTTAGCAACATCATATGACCCTTTAATATTGGTGGCTTTAGTTTTCGAAAGAGTTTCACATGTAATGCTCATTTACTATGTAAAGATATTAGTCAATCACAGCAGTGGGCGTTTACATTGTGACTCTTAGCAGACACGCCCCTTCTAACAGAGCCTTCAAATCAGAGGACTAAATATGACCATTTATATCTAAATTATGACCGTTTTGATAAGTGTACCTCAGGGAACATTATAAAATCATTTAAAAATGCATTTCATGACTCCTTTAATGTTGCATCACTAGATGAGGAAAGAAAATACACTTTTAGCAAGACATATGTTGACCCCCAAAAACTATTTGTACACTTATAAATGTGTGAATGTTTTTGCATTATATCAAGTGTCAATATACTTGAAAAGCATTGCACAGTTTCTTAACCCTCGTGTTGGAGAGGATTTTCTTTTACCTAAAAATGCTAGTTAATAGCACTGGACTAAAATATACCAATTTTGCTCACACAGGGTAAAACAACTTCCCTCAAAAATTGGGTAATTTCTGTAATTTTTGTGGATTTTTCTGTTACACTTGTGGGGTTCTCAGTCAAAAATGACTGGCCTACAAAAAAAAAAAAAAAAAAATCATTTTTACCTTATTATTACCAAATATTGGATTCAGTCTTTTTTAATCAACTTCTTTTTTTTTTTCAATTTGCAACTGAGATGCATGAGCTCAGATCAAGAAATACAAATTGACAAACAAGTTGATAAAAAGATTGAATCCAAGATTTGGTGATAATATAGCATAATAAGAGATTTACAAGCAATTTTTTTACCAAATTAACACCATATTAGCTAAAGGACTCAAGCACCAAACTCTGATTGTAAGCCTAAACTTCACAAAAACTATAAACTGGTTCTTCAAATCTGATTGGCTAATCACAATGTTGTTCCAGGGTCAACAAAAATGTTGATCCAGGAACATGTCGCAATTGGTAAAATCAGGTTCTGCTTCAAGACAGCACAAGGGTTAAAGCTGATTTCTGCGTCAATCTGTCATGCAAAAAACAATGTAAATCACTGGAGTTATTTGTTATGTCGTGCTTTATATAAACACAGTAACTGCTTTAGCTTCATTATCTCAGCATTAACAGGCATAATACTTCAGCAAACACCATATTAAACTGAAAACCATCCCTCTGTTTTGACTTTAAGGGAATTAAGTCTCTAAATTAGGTGCACAGAATTCGGGCCACTTGACTGAAACTCATTTGCAATTGATGGAGTGAAGTAAACAGGGTTTGTACCTGCTTCCACCACGGTAACCGTGATGTTGTGCCAGCCGGCAGTTTCCCGGTCCAGAATCTTTCCCAGAGTGATAGCGCCTGTTACAGGATCGATGTTAAAGATCTGCTCCTGGTCTGTGCTCCGGTCTATAGAGAACCTGGGAATAAAGCACAAATAAGAGTTTAAAGAGACTGAAAAATCTGATTTATGTCATCCACTCGAACACTGTCATTTTTCTTTTTAATACCCTTTCCCATAAAATAGTGGAGTGGGATGGTCAAGCACTAAAAAGGACATGAAAATGAACAGACTGAAATTGAAACTGAAAATCTAGACTTCCAACACAATGCAACTGAGAAATTTGTTGGCATCAGGGTTATGAAGGTTAACTACAACTAAAACTAAAACCATAAAACATCAAAATAAATGTTCATGTATATCACTGGTTTTAGTTTTCAGTTTTATTTTATTTAGTTTTAGTTATTTTAGAACTTTGATCTAAACCAAAAAGTGAGAAGTGTTGCATTCACAACTAACTGAAATATTTTTAAGTATATTTTATCTCAGTTAATGTTTATTTATTTATTGTGAAAGGTTGCCTTAAAAACTAGCTGAAATAATATATATATATATATATATATATATATTCAGTCAGTTAAAGTTGATTTATTTCATTGTTTTTATGGTTTTAGTTTCAGATAGATAGGTGTGTGACAAATACATAAACTGACAGAGCATCAGGCCTATGTTTTGTGAATAGCGCAAATTTTATCCAAGATAAAAAATACTTTTTATGATCATCTTTTTATGATTTATGATCATTATAATTTATAACTGTGTTAATTTCTAGTCACAAATTGTGAGGACAAACTAGAGTCAGTACTTCAATTGCCCTCTCCAAACAAATGATTAATATTTCATACAGTGCTTTGATAAAACAAAATATATTTTCATCCCATGTGGAATACAATCACCACTGACAGAGATGAGATGACAAAACTCAATGAGGGTTTTGTCATTTTCCCCTATGACTCACCATACTCTCTTCATTTTTTTTTTTAAGACCCTTGAGGGTTTAATGTCAGCTTCTGCAGTTTTAGACTTTAAATGGAATACAAATTCATAGGAATTAATTCACTTCTTATTTTACCTTGCACTTATTACTCTGTGCCAATAGGTTGAGGTGGCGCTTTGGAAAAAGTTAAACTGCCCAAAGGGAGACGAAGAAAAGAAGCTATTAAAGTCGAGGTGCAGAAGATCCTGAATTTAGGCTGTGGAAAAGATTTTTCAACTATATTACTCTTATTGGCTTTTAATTGTCATGGAAGCACAAGTCCAGTGTGTGTTGATTTAAAAAAAAAGGCCTTGAGTTGTTCAACCTCTGCATGTATTAATGTACGGCTGTATTCAAAAACATTCTTCATGAACAAATAACCAAAAACAAATACTGGCACTGAAACAAAACCTGAAATATTATTTGGTCTGCTGTTCCTGCCATCATGGGAATAATACGCCTGGTCGCTTAGAAAACTAACAGCACAACTCTGTCCTTAAAATCAATGTCACCCAACCACTTGTAAACTTTAAGAAAAGTAAAAATTTGATCTAGACGGCAAAGAATGTTTTTGACTTGTTTTACAGTATAAATATCTAAACATTCTTAAGTCAAGATACAGATACAAAGATTTTGCTTCTTTACTTGAGAAAATTAAAGGACTGGCAAATGAAAATTTGCTGAAAATGTACACATCCTCAGGCCATCCAAGATTAGGATGAGTCTGTTTCTTCATCAGATTTGGAGAAATGCAGCATTGCATCACTTGCTCAGCAATGGATCCTCTGCAGTGAATGGGTGCCGTCAGAATGAGAGTCCAAACAGCTGATAAAGACATCACAATAATCCACGCCACTCCAGTCCATCAGTTAACATCTTGGGATGCCAAAAGCTGAAACAAATCAATCATTAAGACGTTTTAACTTCAAACCATTGCTTCTGGCTAAAATACGAGTCCATAATAACTCCAGTGAAAAAGTCCATCTGTTCTGAATCAGGAGAGAAATCTGCACAGATCAAGCACCGTTTACAAGCCAAAACAGCTCTAAACAAATATGTGGCTGGATTTTGATGTGAGAGACAACAGGAGATGGACTTTTTCACTTGAAGAAGCCTTATTATGGACTTGTATTTTGTCCAGAAGCGATGGTTTGGGGTTTAAAAAACATCTTGATGGATTTGTTTCAGCTTTTGGCTTCACAAGTCATTAATTGATGGACTGGAGAGGTGTGGATGACTTGTGGATTACTGTGATGTTTTTATCAGCTGTTTGGACTCTCATTCTGACGGCACCCATTCACTGCAGAGGATCCATTGCTGAGCAAGTGATGCAATGATACAGTACATTTCTCCAAATCTGATTAAGAAACAAACTCATGAACTATTCCTTAAAATTAGCTTATACTAAAAAATCTGCCAATGGTGTAAGAAAAGTTAAACTTAATTCAAAGGATAAAATGAGTTTTCTTACCCCATCAGCAAATATTCGTTAATGCTTTAAGCATAAAGTCCCTATATGGATTGAAAAAAAAAAAAAAAAAAAATTGTGCTTCCCAAGTAAATGTATCTTGATTCAAGAATGTTTAGCTGTTTTACAGAAAAAAAGGACAAAAACACTTTTTATAAAAGTCATTTCTTGCTGTGTCTAAAGAAAAAATAGAGATTTAAATGTAGCACAAGTATCAATGTCTCTCTTGGAGCTCATAAAAAGCCACCGCCGAAGGAAAACAAACAAATATTTCCTGTCCAAATAGCAGGAGTGTGTTTTTCCAGCAGGTATAGTGCTCTCCGTCCCGCTGGTATTGGGTGCTACGGGAGCGGGAGAGAGTGATGGGGCTCTGGGCAAAGCCCCTGTTTTCGCGCTGAGTCCAATGGAGATGATTAAAGTGGTACCGATGGGCATGGGCTCCACGCCATACGCCGACGTGTGCCAGCCAACCAGCAGAGTTTCCAGCCACTGCGCTGTGCTTTATAACACCTGGAGCACTTTGAGCGCAGCCTCATGCATTTTTAATGGAGGTAATTTGCAAAGGCTACGTGTATGTGTGAGAGAGAGACTATACGGCCAGCCAAAGCCTTTTACTTCCCTTGTGCGTCACCTTTGAGCTGCGGCAATGAGTAAATCATATTTCTGTGCGCTGATGGCTCTGGAGAGTAAAAAGCTCTATCAGGATGTCGAATTGCGTGACCGAAATGCAGGGCGGGCGCCTTTGATAATGGCCAGGGTTCGCTATGCAATTCAGACGGACCACAGTCCGTTCACTGACCGTCTGATGCACGTTATATAAAAAAATAGAAATTACTCTTACAAACTCTAATTTGACTGACTCACGCAGGGGTCTTTTTCAGTCTGACTGGAAACAAATGATCACTGCCAAAGATTAACAGGTTAGTGTCTTCAAATATTGAAAAGCAGGTCTTAATTTGTGCCAGAACAAGACAGATTCAGCACCTCCGGAATTGGATCTGACATATATTTTAGTGGATATGCCACCTCTAAAGCCTCTGAAAGAAAATTTTTCAATGACCTGTACATTTAAAACAATGTGGTTATTGTTAACTAAAACTAAATGTTTACAAAAAAAAAAAAAGGTATAAAATAAAATATTAGACAAAAATATAATGTCATTTCTAAAAATAGAAAAAAAACTATTTAAAAAAAATATTTTACAAAATAAAGCTAACAAAAGTATATTTGAAAAATTTGTAAAAATGGCAAAAGCACATAGAATGACTAAAACTAAAACTGAAAACATAAATATAAAAGTAAATTCTAAATATTAATAAATATAGTGTTAGTGTATATAGTATTAATAAATTATTCATAAACTAATAATCTAATAAATAAACTATTTTAATAGTGAAACAGCACTGACAAAAAAAACAAACAAAAAACAGCAACAACAATTAATATATAGTAATATATAAATATATTTATATTATAATTTTATAGTAAGTTGAAATTCTAGTTTATAGTTATAGTAATTATAATTTTGGCAATATTACTGTAAAATGTCAAAAAACAGCAGTGATGCTATTTTTGTTGTTTATCCTACGTTAAATCTATGTCACATCTTTTCAAATCAGAAAATCTATTTTGCACTGTAATTACATTCTTTACTATGAATAATTGAAAAATTAAAAAAAAACTAAAAATGTAAATCAGTTGGTAAATCAATGCTATAAGTAAATGTATCATGACAATGTGAAATTGTAAAAAAAACACTAAATACTGTTTAAAATAATTAAAATTTAAAATGTCAAATTTTTAAAATAATATGATGCTATGATGAATGATCAAAGCAGAAAAATAAATAAACAAACATACAAACTTACAATTGACCGATATCTGAAAACGATGCATTATGCATCTTTATCTTTCACAGTTTTTAAGAGTTTTCTCTACTTCTGTACTCAATTTCTATACTCAAGTGCTTCTCCATGACAGATTATACTGTAGCAGTATAATCTATTGCAGATAAACCTTCCCCTTAAAGGCATTTAAAAACAAACTGTGCTCGATCACTTAACATGTCAGTCACGCTGTCTCTTCCCGCATAAGCGTGCGGTTCCTGGCCAGAATGAGCCGCAATGTGAACCAGACTTTATGCCTGAAGTCACAGGTCTGGACACGCAAGACTACACAACAGCACACAGAAAGTTTTTTGCGATCGAGCAGACATTTGACATGCTTCCCAAGGCCTGGAGGTGAAGAGGCTTTTCTGGACAGCCTGTGTGTGTGTGTTTGTAAAGAAGGATGGCAGGTTGATAACTGTGCATGTGCCAAGATGCCCATAGCGTAATGGGAAAAGCCTCCGGCCAGCACATTCCAAGAGCCACACTTTGTTACGCTTCCATGACTCCATATATCTCCAGTAATAGGCTCCTCAATGGAGGAAATTGATCCTTGTCTAAACTAAGAACAAGTGGACTGTGGCCAGGGTGTGAACACACACACAAATACACAAATACACACATAAACAAACTGTTTTGCCTATTCACTTTATCTCATTGAGGCTCACAGTCACTGAAGTTGTGCATTGTGATAAAATAGCTGATAAAGCACCGTCGCTGCCAAGCTTAATGATGTATTTAAATTCAAAACCCCTGTAAGATCTATAGCTGCAGAGTTGGGCAACAAAGTTTTGCCCACGCAACAATTTTTCTAGAAACGTCTGGGCATATTACTACTAAATATTTCAGGCCTAAAGTTCTGCAGTCTTTCCTAAATGTGATTTATACAGAAATCATTCAAATGTGTTGATTTGCTGCTCAAGAAACATTTCTTATTGTTATCGATGATGAAAACTCTTGTGCTGCTTATTATCATAACCATATAAATGTCTTTACTGACACTTTTGATCAATGTAATGCATCCTTGCTGAATAAAAATGATTTCTTTCTTTCTTTCAAAAAAAACAAAACATAAAAATGACAGACACAAGAAAATAACTAAAATTAACACTAAAATATTAAATAAAAATATAATATTTACTAAAATAATAATAACTATACACTTTAAATGTATACAAATAATATAAAAGATCAGTAATTAGAATCTCTCTCTCTACATCTGAAAAATCACAATAATAGCTATACATTATATAAAACTACATTAATAATACTAATAAAATAACATGAATTAGTAATTAGATACAAGCACAACAAAGTTACTAAAACTTAAACTAAAAAAACTTACAATAAAATTAGCTTTACATTCTATAAAAGCAGACAAAACTTTTATACCAAATTAATACTGATTTAAAAATAAATAAATAAATAAATAAAACTTACACTAAAAAAATACAATAAAATTAGCTATACGTTCTATAAAAGTACTTTCATACCAAATTAACAGTGATTTAAAAAATAAATAAAAAAAATAATTAAAACTTACGCTAAAAAATGACAATAAAATTAGTAACACATTCTATAAAAGTAGATGAAAATTTTATACCAAATTAACAGTGATTTAAAAATCAATCAATCAATCAATCAATCAATCAATCAATCAATCAATCAATCAATCACTCACTCACTCAAACTTACACTAAAAAATGGCAATTAGTAATACCTTCTATAAAAGTAGATGCAACTTTTATACCAAATTAACACTGCAGGTAATTATAATGTTGCCAATATTCCTGTAAAATGTGAAACATGAAGTATTGCATTTTTTTTTAATGTTAGGTCTGTCATGTCTTATCATATAGGCATACAAACATGTTGGACACAGAAAATCTAAGAACATTTTGTACAGTAAACTCTGAAAACCCGTTTCTATTTTGCGTAAGTAAAACTCTGACCCCAACAGTAGCATATATCATACTAAAACATGCAAAATGCCACTAAACATACAAGTAGGAAATGTTCCTGAATCAACATCACTATCACAACCTTAAAGTCAACATGAAACGGCTTTCGCAACCCATTCTTCTTCCATATTACAATGTATTTCCAATTAAAATCATACCCTAAATGATCCTACAAGTATAAATTCAGATACTGTACCTGATGGGGACGTTCTCCATATCTGGGTCTTTGGCGGTCACAATCCCAACCAGCGCACCTGGGCGAGCATCTTCCTGAACCTCCATGATGGTGCCGGTCGGAGGGATGAAGACGGGAGGCTCGTCCACATCCGACACACTAACCCGCACGATGGTTTGGTCCCGGAAAGAGCCGAGATCCACGAAACGAGGATCCACGTGTTTGTTCACAGCCTCGACGACCACATTATGAGTGCGCTTGTTCTCAAAGTCTAAAGGCTGAAAAGAAAGAGATATTTAGAAACTATAAAGATTATAATACACACATTTCTAAGGCTCCAAGTGATTTTAGTATAATTGTACAAACATTCAGCTTCAGCTGCTGCTTTACGTGTGTTTTTGCTGTCAAATCTTTACTGATTTTTATGAAATAAACGTCAGAATAAGTGTAGTAATATTTCCAGTTGAACACTTACTGGACTGAAGCAGCTCAGCTTTACTTGATTCTCCATCAATCTTTTTTTTTTAGAAAAATTGGTCCCACATTATTTTAGGTGGCCTTAACTACTATGTACATACATCAGAAAATAAATACAATGTATTTATTGTGTTCATATTGTATTGCAAAACACTATTGCTGCTATTGAGGTGGGATATGGGTAAGGTTAGGGACAGGTTTGGTGGTATGGGTAGGTTTAAGGGTGGGTTAACTGTGTAATTATAAATGTAATTACAGAAATTAATTACAGATGTAATTACATGCAGGTGTTTTTAAAATATAAGAACAATGTATGTTCACAATAAGTGCATTGTACCAAATGATTAATTTAAATGTAAGTACATGGTACTTAAGGCCACCTAACATAAAGTGGGACCGAAAAATCAGTGAGTCACAAATCTGATCATCAAGATCTTTTGAGGAGCGTTTGTTTCCAGAAGCTTTACTTTCACTGTTCCTCAGCGGAGGAATGATCTTCATCTCTCATCTTCTGAGGAGCGTTTACTTCTTCATCTCTCAATCAGCATTGGATTGCATTGCATTATATGTTTGGATCATTTCAATCTCTTCAAACTAAGACATATTATTGGAGATATAGAGTGACCACTGATATTGATATGCATATGTTATAAAGATCTCATTGATTTACATTATGCACATCAGAAATTTCATACTGTTTGTCCATACAAATATCAACATCTGCACCAAATTTCATATTTTTGCTCAGTTGGAGTCTCTGAATTAAACAGTTGTTTTCATTCACATTCTAATTATATCATACTATTTGAGCCATAAAAGCCTTATGCATCAAATATGATACCTGAATGCTCAACAAACATTTCCATTTAATAAAATAGATTTTTTTTTGAGAAGTTCTGTTGTATCTCAGGCTTTACAGGTTTAAAGAAATAACATATACAATATTTTTTAATATTTCTTTTTCTATTCTTTGTATATATATATATATATATATACACACACACACACTGTATATGAATCACCACTTGATGTTAAAATCTCTAGCTAACACCAAACTACATCATGCAGCCACGTGAAGGGCAGGACGACCTTCAGAGCGTGAAATGGCACGAGAAAGATGTCTTCCATCTACCTTTTTGATGGTGATGACGGCCTCTTGTGTGTCTCCATCAGTGGAGACTCTGAACAGCTCTCCACCCTCCTCGTCTTTGATCAGGTAACTCATATCCGTATTCTCGCCCATGTCTGCATCTGTCGCGATCACCCGGCCGATGGGCGTCCCAACGGCCGCACCCTCCGAGACCGAAAACTGATACATCTCTGTGAGGGAAAGAGAACAGTTCCATTGATGTTGACACAATGCGGTAAGAATGCATGCATATTAAGACTGGGGAATACAGCAAAAGAAAAAAATCCTTTTGATGATATTTAAACATTAAATAATAAATATGTATAATGTGAAAAATTCAGTTTCTCAGTATGTGTGTATTTGCTCTGAATGGCTTAAAAGGGGTGTTTTTCTTCAATTAAATGTAAAAATAGAAATAAATAAATAAGTTAAAAAAAATTTTGCACCAGAAGGAAAAAAAAAAAAACTTTCATTTTATATGCACCAATAAAACAATGTAATCATGGCTGCATTTATTTGTTTAAAAATACAGTAAAAAACAATACAATTGTGAAATATTATTGTAATTTAATTTAACTGTTTTCTATGTGATGATATGTTAAAATGTAATTTATTCCTGTGATGTAAAGCTGTATTTTCAGCATCATTACTCCAGTCTTCAGTGTCACATGATCCTTCAGAAATCATTCTAATATGCTGATTTGCTGCTCAAGAAACATTTCTGATTATTATCAATGTTGAAAACAATTGTGCTGCTGAATATTTTTGTGGAAACTGTGATGCATTTTATTTTTCAGGATTCACAGATGAATAGAAACTTTTGACATTTCGTTGATATAGAAATCTTTTGTGACATTATAAATGTCTTTACTGACACTTTTGAACAATATAATGTGTCCTTGATGAATAAAAGTATTCATTTATTATTTCTTTCCAAATTTAGATTGATAGATAGATAGATAGATAGATAGATAGATAGATAGATAGATAGATAGATAGATAGATAGATAGATAGATAGATATTAGATAGATAGATAGACAGATCTTATGCACGCATGTGTTTGACTTATATATCGTATCGGAGGCCAGCGCTGTGCTGTGACTCTGAATAGAGCGGCTGTAATACACATCGCAGGCTTGGACAAATAAAAAGCACTTTGTCTCATTGTTCACATCAGAGCAGACCGCATGGCCAATGCTTTAATACATTTCATGTCTGGAAGCAGGACTCTGTCTCTGTGTGTGTGTGTGTGTGTGTGTGTGTGTGTGTGTGTGTGTGTTTGTGTGTGTTTGCAGCCACACTGTATAAAGAGCAATGAAACACATTGGGGTATTATGTTCCCTTTTCTGCTGTTCTTCCTTCCTCCCTTTCCATTTCCTCCAGAGGAAAAGCAGCATTAGCTTTATTACAGCAAAGAGACTCACTGTAATACTGTCTCAGATGTCCTGATGTCTGTTTTTCTCCATGTTTCGATGACTCTCTCCTCTTTTATTCCCCCTCTCATTCTCCACAAAAGCCTCATTTATGCCAGTTTTGCTCTAGCATCTAATTCATTAAGCTGCTTTTTGTATTGTGGGCCCAACTGAAATCTTTATACTCCGTTATTACGTTATGACATATACTGCACTCAGGCATATTGCCTACATTACATATATTACAGACTGTACATGTAAGGCCAGGGTGCTTATTAAAGCGAGGTTTGACATTGTGTCGTGTTGCTGTTGAAACAGCTTCAGATTAAATAGCGCAACACTCGACTTATGGATGTAAACAGACCATTCATTTTCTCCATAGAGAAATCAATTCTTAATGATTATGTATAAATCTTTCTAGATGGATGTACAGTAGCATGAGCTCTGAGGTTTAGAGATGATATGTGATTCTCTAGTAAACGCAAGTCAGCCGGATTTGAAGATTATTTTAAAAAAACGTTCAGAATGTGTCTGAGAATCATTCATTTTAATGAATCGGTTCAAAACTCGATTCATTTGAGTCATTGCTCAATAATGTTTAGTGGCATCTGGCATATTTCAAAATGTTTTAAAATTAAAATGTAATATAAAACATGCAAGCTATCATTCACAAATGTTTGGGATCAGTCCCTTTTTTAGGGAAAAAAAAAATATTCAAAAGGACACACTGAAATTATCAAAAGTGACATTTATAATGTTACAAAAGATTTCTATTTCAAATAAATGCTGTTCTTTTGAACTTTCTATTCATCTGTGAATCCTGAAAAATAAAATGTATCACAGTTTCTACAAAAAATATTCAGCAGCACAACTGTTTTCAACATTGATAATAATCAGAAATGTTTCTTGAGCAGCAAATCAGCATATTAGAATGATTTCTGAAGATCATGTGACACTGAAGACTGGAGTAATGATGCTGAAAATTCAGCTTTGATCGCAGCAATAAATTACATTTTACAATATATTCAAATAGAACATTTTTTTTAATTGTAATAATATTTCACTGTTTTTACTGTATTTTTCATCAAATAAATGCAGCCATGGTGAACATAAGAGACTTTCAAAAAACATTAAAACAACCTTACCAATCCCAAACTTTTGAATGATAGTGTAGATTCAGTTATGTCATATGAAATATATTTTAAAATATAAGCTAGATCAACTTAACACTGATCAGATCAACCTAAACAGTACGCAAGCTATATTACAGGATTTCTAATCAACAGAAATCTCAGCCAGAAAGGTTCTTTCAGACAGAGTTTGAAGGCTGGAAGGATTTCGACTGGGCTTGAGTGTTTCTGACCAAACACATACGACTGACAGGCTCTGACTGACGGGACGTTTGATAGACCTTCAGAACTGACAGCAGAGGTTCAGTGACGTTCACACTCGCAGCCATTTGCAGCAACAAAGACGCCATTCGTTTTCAATGAGAGGTGGTGATTTAAAGGAATAGCAACCACAAAAACTTCTGTCATCAGTTGCTCATCCTCACAAAGACGATTTTGACATCTGTTTTCAATATAACTAAAGGAATAGCTCACTCAAAAATGGAAATTTGCTGAATGTCCTCACTCTCAGGACATCCAGGATGTAGATGAGTTTGTTTCTTCATCAGATTTGGAGAAATGTAGCATTCCATCACTTGCTCAGCAATAGATCCTCTGCAGTGAATGGGTGCCGTCAGAATGAGAGCCAATAAGGCTAATAAAAACATCACAATAATCCACACCACTCCAGTCCATCAGTTAACATCTTGAGAAGCCAAAAGCTGTGTGTTTGTGAGAAACAAATCCATCATTACGACGTTTTTTACTTAGAACCGTTGCTTCCTGTTGTGTCTCACATCAAAATCACACACATATTTGTTTTAAACCATTTTGGACTGTTTTGGCTTGTAAACGGTGCTTGATCTGTGCAGATTTCTCTCCTGATTCTGACTAGATGACTTTTTCACTGGAGAAACCTTTTAAAGTTAAAATGTCTTAATATGTCTTACAAACACACAGCTTTTGGCTTCACAAGACATTAATTGATGGACTGGAGTGGTGTGGATTATTGTGATGTTTTTATCAGCTGTTTGGACTCTCATTCTGACGGCACCCATTCACTGCAGAGGATCCATTGCTGAGCAAGTGACGCAATGCTACATTTCTCCAAATCTGATGAAGAAACAAACTCATCTACATCTGGCCTGACATATGTTCATTTTTGGGTGAACTACTCCTTTAAGAAAACATAAGCATCATCTTGTCTATAAAGCGTATGAGTATTGGATATAGCAATCAAACATCCAGTTGAGACTGGAAAAACACAAATACTAACAAACTAACCACCCTTTTTCTCTATAGAGCAAACGCAAATAGCAACATTCATCTCACAGCCTGCTTGTGTCATTTCTGCAATATAAAACACTATTAGTTTGTTCCAATTGTTCAGATTTTCAAGTAGTGTCTGGCTTGTGCCGCATTCTCTCTTAGCAGGGACAAATTCTGTGCTTTATTAGTTTATAGCTGGAGCTGTTCAATGATTCCACCGCATTAGTCGTCACAAAGTGAGCCAAAGCAAACAGAGCTGTGCTGTTCCAGCATTACAGAATATCAATGCGAAAGTTACAAACTTTGCCATCTGGAATTTAAAGTCTTTTGAGCACTTAAACAAATCATTTAAAATATTAATTACACAAATTTTATCAAGGTTGCCTTTTCAGTTGCACAGAGAGAGCTCTACTTTTTCACATAATGCATGCACATAATAGTTATGCACTATGAACTAACATGAACCATTATATTTTTACCAACTAAAATGAACAAAATGAGTAAAGACTTTAAAAATATATTGCTGATTCCTTCATGTTATCTACTGCATTAATTTTAACAAATTACATCTTATTGCAAAGTGCTAATCATTTATCAATGTTTATGTCTTTTTTTAGGCCTGGAAAATCGCAATTTTTAAATTTCCAAGACAATTTTGTGAAGAACTAAAACATTAACTGTAGAGCTAAAAATATTAAAAAATAGTTTTCATTGAAGCTGAAATAAAATAAAATAAAATAAAATATCTGACTAAAAACTAAAAAAAAAGAGAAATGCTGCCTTGGGAATTAAAAGAAATAAAATAAGTAGAAGTTAAAGTACCACAATTACTAAAACTGAAATAATAAAAAAAATAATAATAATTAAGCTGAATAAAAATATTAATAACTAAAAAAAATAAAATGACAAAAGTACAAAAAAATACTAACATATAAAAAAATAAAAATAAATAAAAAAGATAATTCAAAATATGAATAAATGCTACAATAGTATATAAATAACACAAACTAGAAATATTGTCCTGGCAAGATTAAAATAAAAAAAATAATTACTAAAATTACTAAAAATGAAATAAGAGTAAATTAAAACTAAAAAAAAATATAAAATATGACAAAAGCACATAACAAAATTACATAAAAGTAACCTAAAATTAAAATGAAATTTGAAAATACAAAAAGGTAATTCAAAATATTAATATTAGTATACAAATAATACTAAAATCACACAAATCAGCAACAAACTGAATAAGTCTGATCTATTGCATTACCTAATGTTAACAAATGAGAACTTATTCTAAAGTGTTACCCATTTATTAACCTTTATGGCTTGTAAATCACAATTTTTAATTTTCCAAGACCATTTTGGTGAGGATGTGCTCGAGAATCTGTCAGACCGCTGTTCTGATGACAGCGTTCACCCAAAGGACACGACTGACAGCTGACATAAAGCACACTCACTCTGAGGGAAGCGTGGAGGGTTGTCATTAACATCCGTGATCACTATGGTCACTGTGGTGGAACCGGAGAGGCCGCCCATTTGGCCTGCCATATCTGTTGCCTTGACAACCAGCTCATAGCGGTCCTGCGTCTCACGATCCAGATCTGCCACGGCCGTCCGGATCACTCCTGAAGACCAAAGAAAGAAGAGAGAGAGAGAGAGAGAGAGAGAGAGAGAGAGAGAGAAAGAGAGAGAGAGAGATGGGTGGATTAATGTGTGTTTAAAGGTCACACGAGCAGCATTACATGTCTAAAACCACTAATAGTTCTTCTTATGCTTTCAGAATTAACTTCAATTCAAAGAAACACTTATGTATGTTCCTCCTGCCATGGTTACCAATTAGCACTCTGATATTAATATAAATATATAGGAGAACTTAACAGACTCATTTGAAATGATAAACGCCATGAGACTCAAATTGTCCATGTGTAGAATATTTTGCAGAAGTGGATCAAAATGTCTGTGTGAACAATTGAAATAAAGCTGAAATTATATATATACTGTATATATATATATATATATATATAAACACAAATTAGAAATGCTGCTTAAGTTGAAGTACTACAATTACTTAACCTGCAGTTAAAGCTGAATAAAAATATATATAAAAAAAGAAAGAAAAAGACAGAAATTACTCAAATTTAAACCAAAATTAAAATGAAGACATATAAATACATATGTACAAAAATAACATAAATGTAAAAAGCTAACACCAAATTATATTATATTATATTACATTATATTATATTATATTATTTGTTTTATAGTATATTTTAACTTTGAACCAGACCTTGTTCTTTACAGGTTTTGTGAAGCTCACACTTGTAGGTATTAAATAGATGAATGATTTGCAAATAAGACTAGGATGTTTCAAAAGCTACAAAAGTCAGTAAATGAGTTGCTTTTCTCCTCTAAAACCGAGCTGCTGCAGGAACACTGGTCCTGGAATCAAGATATTTTGGGAGTGAAATAAAGACAATGGCACTGTGTTACCCTGAAGGACTGCAATTATCCTTTGTTGCCATGGCATTGGTTAGACACAGGCATGGAAATTATGAGAATGGTAAAGGACACACGCCAGCCTGACACTCCTGCTGTGCCGCTCCCTTTATTCTGTTCACATCGCAGGGAAATCTAAAACCGCCCTGTTTTTCAAGAATGCAGGCAAAAAGATTGCTGAAACAACCTGCTGTGTATAACCTTTCCTCTCTCCCTCTCTCTCTCTCTCTCTTCTGTCCTGTTGTCACACGAGCACAACTGGATGCAGCGAATTTGACACGAAATGCGACAAGCCACTAAAAATCAGTGTCAGTCAAACGGCAGGATATGACTGCAGACGTTACAGTAGCGATGAGTGAAAGATTTCATCAGCTACTATCTTACATCTACATTAAAGACCCCATGAAATCACTATCAAAGCTTTCTGCTTTTCATTCTGTGTCCGTCAGATGCACTAAACATGGAAAAGCTGACAAAAATCAATGGAACTGTTGATAAAAGTCGTTCGTTATATCTGCACTAATCTACAATAACTTCTGCACAGAACCACCAGCTAAAAAATGCTGTCCGATAAGCATTACATCATGTTCTTTATTCTAAAACGGTAAATGTTGGTTATTATTAATATATTTTTGTAATCTTTTGCAATCACATCAAAAGTCTATTTTTAGAACCATTTTGTTCATTGTAACATTATTTTAATCACAATTAAGCAATGCAAAAATGACATTGCCATTACTGTAATAATAATAACAACTACAAAATATAAAATAAATACAACATTTTTAATTAGGATATAGTCCTCTTAAGTAGAAAATAATACCTCTCCCAAATTTACATTAATGTAAACACATTTTGACAGAGAAAATGTGCTTGGATTTTATAGAAAATAACGCCACACAAATAATAATAATAATAATAATAATAATAATAATAATAAAATCTTAATGGTTTAAAAAATACAATATTGGGGTGTGAAATATGACCCGGATACATTTTCCGGTCCAAACAGCACTATTCTGAACATTTGACAATAAAATGTGCTGTTCCTGTAGTCAAAGACTTTGGGGGAAAAAAAAACAAAAACAAAAAACAAATCCATGGCGTTCCTTGTGGGTTTGTGCAACACACAGCCGCTCGTCTGGCTGTCTATGTCAGTTTCTGCTCTTTGTTTCTATCTGTATTTCTGTGGAGATCTGTATTCCCAGTGAGGAAGCGCTAGCCATCGGCGATGTCTGTGTGCCGGATACATCTGTGCTGCTGAAGATACGCATGTGCTTTAAAGCGTCCAGAGCGCAGGGACGTCACTATTCACCCTCTCCCTCTCTCTTCAGCCACAGAAAGCTGCTGACCTGAGGTCAGATCCATTACAAGTACAGTCTGAAGTTGTGTCGATTCAAAGCACTCCACCTGAAAGACGTCTGAAGGAAACATGGAGTTCTTGGTAGATTATGGTTAGACATCAAGAACTCAGATCAGATCTTTTTAATATCTCAACTGATTCTTCTAGAGAACAATGAGATCAAATGAAGAATTTGGCTGAAGTCTTAGAAGTTTCTCCTAAGAAAAAGACCACAGTAATCTCACATGTGTCTTCTCTAGATGCCAACAATGTCTGAAAATCTCTTAAAGTCAGAGAGATTTTAATTTGATCACACATTTCTCATCAAATTCTTCTCATATCAAATGATATGAGCTGCTATGCAGATCCATTTTATAGCTCTATACTCTTACTATGTGTCAACAACAATCTCAATTATGTGTATTTTTGTGGAATTTTGGTAGTTATAATATAATATAATATAATATATAATATATAATATTTACATTTTATTTTATTATGTATTTATTTATTTGATTCCATTTTATTTTATTTATTTTTTGCATTATACAATATTTTCATAATTAAGTAATGGAAAAATGCCATTCCATTGCCATTACTGTAAATAATAATAATACATCAAATATTTGTTTAAAACTACATATATAGTATCACATTATTATAGTCTCAACAGTCTCATTTATGTGTATTGTTCTGAAATTTTAGGAGAAACATCTAAAAAAAAAAATGAAGACTTAAATGAAATATAAATATAATAATGAAATAAAATCTTCCTCTGGTAGGAATATTTTCCATATTCAAAATGTTTCTTGAGCAGTAAATCAGCATATTAGAATGGTTTCTGAAGGATCATGTGACGCTGAAGACTGGAGTAATGATGCTGAAAATTCAGCTTTAAATCACAGTAATAAATTACAATTTACAATACATCAACATAGAAAATAGTTATTTTTAATTGTAATAATTTTTCACATTTTTACTGTTTTTACTGTATTTTTGATTAAATAAATGTAGCCTTGGTGAGCAATCTTCTTTTTCTTCTTCTTTGTCTTCAAAAAGCCTTCTGAAAGAGCCACCTCTGATCAACAAAATCTTCCTCTGCTACAGCATTTCTACCATATTCTGGTAGTAATTTCAGCTTGACAAGAGGCTGAAAAGCCTCTCATTTGAGAAAATTGCAGAAGCAAATGAGAACATTATCAAACGGTTTGTAGATTTGGAGAGCAGGAGATGAGAAGCCGTAGTTCAAACACAAGCCACTAACACTGGATCTAATAAACCGATATTAATATCAAACTCCTCAACTAGCCTTTTTATTTATCCCGTGTCAAAGACTAAAAGCCCCATCCAGGGATTAATGCTGTTTTTTTGTAAATAAAGGAGGTCAGGAGCGAAACACGCAGCTCATCTGCTTCCAGCTCATCTAACTGTTCTCAGATCAGAAAGGAGGAGCGTGCAGAAAGTCCGGCGGCTAACGTGGCACAGGCGAAGCCATTTATCATCCACTGCTCTCAGGTCTAAAGAAATCATTAAAAGTTTAGTGCTAGTTCCCTGGGGGACGAATGCAGGCAACAAAAGCTGAGATATTCCCTGGAGACTCCAGTGATGACGGTCTGTCTGAAGCGGCCGGACCCTGTTTACTTACACTGCTGCATAACTCAACTAAAACTCATACCAGCTGGAAAAAAACAAGCTTTATAATTATTTAAGGAAGGAAAGAAACTGTAAATATTTTTCAGAGTAGTCTAAATGTGTGAATATAAATGTGTGTTTTATACACCAGCGTTCAAAAGTTTGGGGTCATTTAGTAAGGATGCATTAAAATGATCAAAAATAAAGGCATATACAATATAACGTTAGATTTTTCTATTTCAAATAAACGCTGTTCCTTTGAACGTTCTATTTTTCAGAGAATCCTAAAAAAAAACATTTCTTGATTTCCACAAAAATATGAAGCAGCACAACTGCTTTGATCAGTGTTATTTCAGTATCACTGAGACACTATTATACTTTTTTTTTTTTTTTGCATTTTCTTTTTAATTTCAGTTTTAGTCATTTTGTTGTGTGTTTTCGTCATTTGTATTTGTATTTTATTTTTTATATCTATAGTATTTGTTAATTTTATTTCTGTTATTATATTATATTATATATTGTAACTGAAATAAAATAGGTTTAAGGTTTTTTTCAGCATATTAGAATGATTTCTGATGGATCATGTGACACTGAAGACTGGAGTAATGAAAATTCAGCTTTGATCACAAGAATAAATTATATTTTACTATATATTCACATAGAAAACACTTATTTACATTGCGATAATATTTCAGAATTTTACTGTTTTTTTATTGTATTTTTGATCAAATAGATGCACCCCTGATGAGCAGAAGAGTGTTCATTTATACTTTAAAAAAAAAACAAAAAAAAACTCAACCCCCCTAATATAATTTTGCACTTTATATTTCTACTAACTACAAATTTCATTCAATAGCAATTTTTCTAAATTGCTCACAGGGTTTTTTGGGGCTCTTTGTGATAAACTCAATACTAAGAGCTGGTGCACTTACAAACGAAAATAACCAACACTAAATTAGAGTGCAGTCTATAAAAAGCAAGAAACAACCAGCAGTAAATTTCAACTAGAAAGACTCAAGTCTGAAAAACCCCTAAAACTAAAACAGTCATCACTTGAAAAGTTGATTTGTACAGTTTCTGAACAAAGTGAGTGGAAAACATTGTGCAGAACTTTTCATCATGATGTTTGGGTGCAAATGCACCAATAAAAAGAAGTTTCAAATTTATGACATTAATAAATATGATCTTTCAATAGGAAATGATACTCATTTGTGCACTTACCAGTTTGTCGGTCAACAGTAAAGAATCGTTCTCCTTCCAGGACGCTGTAAACTATCCGAGCGCTGCTTCCGTAGGTTGGATCATCAGCGTCTGAAGCCATAACCTTCATCACTGACGTACCTGCGGTCAAACACATCCATTACATCAGACCGAGCCTCAACGTGACAGCACTTCATCAACCAAAACAACACTCTGATGGATCTCATTAGCATCAAGCTGTAAGCGTTTCCAGAGCGTTTAGTTGTTCTTTAAGTAAATTTATTCGGTGCATTTTCTGAGCCAATTGTGTGCGCCTCAACAGCCTCCTGGCTCCCGATACAAAGCACATATTTACATTTAGTCACACGTTTTAACTAAAACAAAGCCCGCAGCCTATAAAGTTTAATGGACCTTATTCCTGAGGGGGAAATGCAAGCTTCTCGTAAGAAAAGCCTGGAGAATGCAGACAGGAGAAGATAAGACACACAGAGTTTAAAAGAGGAGTTTTCACACTCATGTCGCTCCAAACCTGTACGACTTTCTCTCACAAAAGGAGAGTTTTGGAGGAATCTCTACAAAGCCCTTTTCTCTACAACAACAGCTCACTGTGGCCACGTCTGTCAAGCTCCAGAAACAGCAGAAAAGTAGCATGAAAGACTAAGAAAGAATAAGATAACTCTGTGTGAGGAATAGATTGAAATCTGCTTGGTATTCTCTGAAAATTTGAGCATGGACAGAAATAAGATTCATAGGGAGGAACATTATCAGTGAATAGCCACTTTTTAATAAAATTAAAATTAAATAAATGAATAAATAAATAAATGTCACAATATTGAGATATATTACATTTTAAATTAACTTAATTGTTTTTGATTGTAATATATTTTATTTAAAATATTTTATTCTAATATGTTGATTTTCAACTCAAGAAACATTTTTCTTTTTCTTTTTATTATTATTATAAATGTTGAAAACAGGGTTATTATAGCTAGAACAGACTAAAACCATAAAACATTTTCCTTGCTTGAAACAAACATGAAATAAAATTAAATTAAATAAAATTAAATTAAATTAAATTAAATCTTAAACTTATTTCAGCTAGTTGCCAGGGCATCATTTCTTATTTTAATTTTGCTTAACATGATAAACTAAAATAACTAAAACTGAAAAGAAAAAAAAAAGAAAAAAGAAAAAATGCAAACAAAAGACTTAAACACTTACAGACCACTTATAGAAATGTCGGAACACAACAAAATTACTGAAACTAAAACTAAAGTAAAACTAAAACAAAAATGAAAATAGAAAATACAAAGATAAAAAGAAATTAAAAAAAAAAAATTAACAAAAACTATAACACTGGTTGAAAACCAGTTGCTCAATTTTTATTTATTTATTTATTTTTTGTGGAAACCATGACACTTATTTTTAATAATTCTTCAAAATAACAGCATTTATTTGAAATAAAAATCTTTTGTAACATTATAAATGACCACAGATAACTTGCTCTTAATTTTTATGTAGAAACATCTTTTTCTGTGAAGCTGCTTTACAACGAGTATCGTATAAAGCGCTATACAAATAAATGACTTTACTGCAACTTTTGATCAGTTTAATGCATAATTGCTGAATAAAAACATATACATATTCATTTAAGAGCTGACTCTTCCCCACTCGTGACTGTATATGTAGCGTAAAGCGGCGCTGAAGGACTCCAGTGCTTTTATTCAGCCGATCGCTCTCAGGTAATTGCTGACAGCTGGTGGTGTCCGCAAAAGGTCATCGTTGCAGTCTCTCACCAAGGCCTGTCACGATACTGTCCGGCCACATAACAGGCCTATGCTAATTAGGTTAATTAACGGGAAGTGTCAGAATCTTGTTTGTCTTCCGTCACGAACGCCGCCTCCCAAGAGGGCTTACAGAAAAGGACAATGTTTTATCATTAAAGCGAAGCGCGTTCGCCCAAGCCAAACACCCCGATCGCTATCTGTCTGATAGCTTTCTGCTTTCTCTAACCTTCCATCCGTTTGGTGGCCTGAACAGAAGCAAACATCAAACGCTGGGCTAAAACTCGGAGGATATTCTTACACATTTTGCCGTTTCAGTGTGCAGCCGCTCTTTCAAGTTGAGTTTTGTTTATAACGCGCTATTTTGCCTAATGGGGCTGCGGAGGCAAGCCAGGAAGATTTGCTGGTATATTAAGGAAACAGACTCTGAGTATCGGCATTCAGTACAACAAATAACTGCCGACCAATTTCAGAAAAAAAAAAAAAAAAAAAATGCACGATCTTCAAAAGATCACGGACGCCTACTCCGCTCCAGGATAACTCCGTCTGCATTGCATTAAAAACCTAACTGTAAGATTGCATTTCTCTTGTTAACTGGGAGTGGAGATGCAGAAGCCATTTCCTTTCATGAGATTACTTATCTTAATTTTCCACAGGTAATAATCAGCATGAAGCTGTCCGACGGCCCGCCCTGAGTCGAGTAATGCCCCTGCTGAAAAACTATATAAATGCAAATGCTATTTTATTGTGTTTACACTCAAACAGGAAGAGGAAGCACATTAATGCACAGCCTCAGATTCACTAAGAGGTCATTAGATCCTGGTTTATGCATCCTGCGGTGGCTCCTGGGAACGAGTAAAAGAAAAACACACTCTAGGACTTGGAGACATACACTATTTTAAAATAAAATTTAGATTTAGCTCTAAAATAATAGAGCAATTTTTATGTTATTGCTATTTATCAGATAAAGAAAAAAGGCCAGTCAGGTTTGATGCATTAACAAGGTTGACTGACCTTTTATTTTATTTTATTTTTCTATCTTAATAGAGCAATTTTTATGTTATTTTATTTATTGTTGCTGATTTAATTTAGTTTGTAATTAAATGTTTGAAGAGCTGCTTAATTTTTTTGTTTTCAACAATAGCAAAAAAAAAAAAAAAAAACCTATGTATAAATAAATTAAATTTGGCATAGGAAACTATTTTTGCTCAGAAATTGGTAGTAAATAATCACAAAGAAACTGCAAGTAACACAATGAATTAAATATGACATTTAGAAGTAGAAACTCATCTAAAACATACTCCAATGATCTTTGTATTATTTACTTTGGAAAATAATTTTTATAGTGACATTTAAAAATGTTTCTAATTTTATAATAATGGTACAAGACTGTAAAAAATGCATTTCACTGGTTAAAGAAAAAGTTATCTTATTATATAGTGAAAAAACTGCAGTAGATTGAATTTTAAGAAATTTTACCGTAAAAAATACTGTTAAATGTACTGCATTTAGATACAAAAAATGATCAGTCATCTAAAAAATCAGAGTGAAAAAAACATAAATTGATTTTCCCACAATTTCCCTGCATGTCAGTTTCTCTGAGAAAATGGACAGTATTTTGTGTAAACAATTGATTTTGACATTCCAGTTTCCTTGTCATGATTATAATGTTATTTAAAGGTTATAAAAACGTTTCCTACAATGTGCTATTGACTTTATTTTCACCCAAAATATAATGTTATTTGAACATTATTTTTAATATTCTAAGAATGTTTTCTCTCAACATTATGAGAACGTTCATTAAGTGCAAATATCATCATAAAGATGTTCCTGAGAATGTTGTTCTAAAAACGTTTTCTCTCAACAAGAACAAAAAGTTAAGAACATGAAAGTTAAGAGCATTCCATAAAATATTACTTTAAGAACATTTTGTTGTAACATTTATATAACTTTTTAAAATGTTAGTGAAGTTCTGAGAACATTCCCTGTTAGTTTGGTAAAGTACACGCATATGATTCACATCAAAGTCTAGCATCACCATCTGATGCCATGCTACTGCACTGTTTTGTAAGGGTGTCCAGCTTCATTTCCTAAACATAAAAGGGTTGAGGGTGAGATAAGGAAAGGCTGCGAGTCTGGAGTGTAATAGTAGTGTGTTTGAGCTCTCTGTGTATTCTAGCAAGTGCAAATATTGCTCCAGAAGTAGATGGAAGAAAAAAAAAAAAGAGCATGTTTGCAGGCCTTGATCCAGCTCTTCACAGTTATAACCCGTATCTGACGCGCGCACACACACACACACACACACACACACATATATATATATATATATATATATACATACATACATACATATGCATCCTATATACCTTGAGCATCCTGCAAGAGTGGGCTGGGAATTCAATATATGCAACCTTTATTTATCATTTATTTTGGTTTATTCATTTCTTTACTGTTCTTCTAAAATAGCCTAACAAATGTGAGAGAGAAAAAAAAAAAAAGTTAAAAATACAATGCTCTAGAGTTTTAGCAACAGGTTGTGCTTTACAATCAGTCACACATTCCATATATACAGGAAACAGTTGTGCTACTTAATATATTTTATTTTATTTTAGTAACTTTTTTTCAGCAAGAATATGTTACATTGATTAGAGTAATAGTAAAGATTTATATATATATATAAAAAAGTCAAATAAATAAATCAAAACCATTTATTTGAAATTGTAATAATATTTTACATTACTGTTTTTACTGTATTTTTTTATTTTTATCAAATAAATGCAGCCTTGATGAGCATGAGACACTTATATATAAACATATAACATATGCATGTTAGCAATTGTTAGCAATTGATATCTGAGTAGTTTTCTTCTAGACTGAAATGAGATAAAATAGAGAAATAAAAACCAGAAGCCTCCGTTTTATTGCCTGTGATATGCCTGTCTCTAAAATAAAAATCTTCATGATAAAAAATATTTTGTGGTAAACTGTAAGTGTTACACGGTCATGAATATTTACAGCTCTCAATGGCAAATACGTCGTTAATTTCCACGTATAAAATGAAATAAGAAACATTAAATAAGAGTGAAAGGTTTCTGGGAAATCCCTGGGTCTTATTTTGCCTCAACAATCACTAATAATGTTTTGCATAATGAAAAAAAGGTCTTAAAAACGAGCCTCATTTGCTTTGTGACATTATTTTCATGACAATTAAACACATTAATCCCCCAATTGTCAGTAGCTGATTTAATTAGCAGGCTGGTTTTAATTAAAAACAAAAACATGTTTTCGGACAGGAGGATTTTGACTCTATATTCAACAATCCATGCACTGCAGTGGCTCTATGCGAAGCGCTGAGCTGAAATATGATCTAACGTGATTCACTGCAGTGTTTCTATGGAAAGCCCTAGGAAGCAATCACACGTACAGCATCAGAGTTCAGCAGACGTGGCCCTTCTTCACCCGCAGCATCCCTGACCTCCTGCTAATATTTGCAGAGGGACATGTGGTGGGTGGATGTGGATTAAACAGGGCTTGTGTAGGGCAGGGCAAGGCAGGCCGGGCCGGTTTGTTTTCCTCTGCTAGCATCTCCACACACGAGTCTAGATCAGCACGATCATCAAATATAGATCAAAACAATAAGCTGATGTGGAAGCTCTCCATACCATACCCACTGGAGACGCTCTGGTCCAGAGACTTATCTCGGGGTTGGCGCGAGATTAACCCGCTTCACGATCTTTGATCGGATGTCATCTGTTTGAAAATCTACAACCCAGAAGGTTTGAGACGAAGAGCTGTTCATGGAAGAGCCGAAGGAAGCTGTTCAGAAGCAGGAAAAGCCAAAAGCACTGTAAATAGCCAATGAAAAATGCATATGCTAAGATATGAGAGGACATGAAGCTCTAAAGCTAAATTAATTTTAATGTGCTTGGCCTTATGGAAGACTGCATTTGAGAGCCGCTGCCTCCTCGTCCCTTGCCGCCAGTAAGATTTATGCATAAATGCACTTGAATACATTTCCGTGTCCCATGCCATATATATCTTAATATATTGATACATTTTTACATTTTTAAATTAACTTCTCCAAAGAAAAACTGTCAAATGTGACCCTGGACCACAAAACCAGTCATAAGTGTCAATTTTTCAAAATTGAGATTTATACATCACCTGAAAGCTGAATAAATAATCTTTCCATTGATGTATGGTTTGTTAGGATAGGACAATATTTGGCTGAGATACAACTATTTGAAAATCTGGAATCTGAGGGTGCAAAAAACTCAAAATATTGAGAAAATCACCTTTAAAGTTGTCCAAATGAAGTTCTTAGCAATGCATATTACTAATCAAAAATTAAGTTTTGATATATTTACAGTAGGAAATCGACAAAATATCTTCATGGAACATGATCTTTACTTAATATCCTAATAATTTTTGGCATAAAAGAAAAATCAACAATTTTGATAATTCAATAATTTCAACTGGTTTTGTGGTCAAGGGTCACAAATATTATTTTATTTTGAACAAAAAAGGTCATATTTTTTGCTCCAAGATTCAAAAAGTCAAAATAGTATTTTGCATAATGCAGAAAATCATAATAATCTAATCTAAATAAAAAAGGCTTTATGTCCTTTGGGACATAATTTTAATGAGTGCATTTCAATTAAGCACATTAATCATCCAACTGTCAATAGCTGATTTAATTATTAGATTGGTTTTAATTAAAAAACAATCACTGTAGTGCACTTTTGGTAAGAGACTGAAAAAAAGCTAAAATGTAATACATACATATATACAGTAAAATATAATTTAAAATATTATAATAAAATTATTATGTTTTATTATTATAAAAACATTACATTGTTTTTCATTTTGCTGGAATATATTATATATAAATGTTATTTATTTATTTATTTTAGTCCCTTAACAAACTGACAAAGTCACTGTCACGCACATTTTGGTAAGACACTGAAAAAATGCTAAAATACAATACACACACACTAGTCTCGCATAGCCAGATGTTCAGACTGACAGCTTAAGGTCTGGAATCCATGGTAGCTTTCATTAATCAAGGCCCGCCCATGAGGCCGTTTGACCGACATGTCAAACTACCAATCACAGTTCGTTTCATTCAGCGTCATGTTTCGGGGCGTGGAAATGTCAACAAAATAACAGACCGGTGTGTAAAACTCTGACATATTTTAAAGATTCTATGCCGCAAACTTTAAATATTTCACATACTTTTGAAAATCCAGCGTTTAGCTGATTCTGATATGCGCTCGTCATCACAGCTGTAAACACAACTTTCTTCTTTCGTGAAGGGGTTTGGTGTCACGGCATCTTTGGTGCCAGGCGGAACGTTACAGAACGTGACACATGCGTCTCCCGGAAATCCTGTATAATTCAACCAATCCGATGACGACTTCAGAACTCCTGAAGTGTTTCCACTTTTGTTTACACACACACACACACACACAGACTTGTTTCGCTATCCTTGTGGGGACTCTTATAGGTGTAATGGTTTTTCTGCTGTACAGACCGTATTTTCTATTGCCCTACACCAGCCCTACACCTAAACCTACCCCTTACAGGAAACTTTCTGCATTTTTACTGAGGAATGGCTATCCTCAGCTCTTGCCATTAATTAGTAAAGCTGAAGCTTGACCGGAGCGTTTTCATAGAAATACATCCTTAAATTATACCACAGGCATATTCATAAAAGCTGAAGAGTTCATAAGGCGCTGTGTAACAGGAATGACCCACTTAATGGTGTCAACAAAGTGCGTTTGACGTTGGCAGCCGCGGCACCGGAGCAGAAGACGGCCAACTCGCGGAGCAGATGGTCAGGAGAGGTGAGCTCATGCAGGACCACAGACTGACAGCTCTTTAAGAGCCGTCGTCGTAAAGGAGATTTGTGCTGCTCGCTTTCTCCTCTATTTAACCCCGTCAGAGCCCCCGAATCACTCCGCATTATCAGTCGTTTAGTGCTCCCATAAAAGCCAAAGTGTTTTCACATGAAAAGTTATTCCTCTCACCATCTCAACACTTACTTCACTTTTCATTCACCCACTTAAAAATAAAGAACACGCGCTTAGATATGAGCAAAGACTGGAGAAGTAGAAAGAGCTGGGTAATGTTGTGTCATAAAAGTCAATGGGCCGCTGCTGGAATCTTCGAGGAAGTCCCATAAGGATTTACATGGGATATTTTTCATCCACTTTGACAAAGACGTACTTAAACAGTCCCCATCCAGGATGCTTTATTGGGCATCTATGTTCTCGCAACCATCGCTATTGCAATTGTGCATTGAAATCAGGAACCGGGAGACTCTTTTGAACACCCTAGCAACCACATAGCAACAGTGTTAAAGCTTTAGCAACTGCATAACAATGCCCTGACAACCACGCACAACACCTTAGCATGATGGTGAGTTTTGTATGGGAAAATATCATTACACCGCACTCAAAAATATTTAGGTATAAATTTAAGATTTGAGTTGCATATACAATTTCCATGCATTTAGATTATGCAGTTTTAACAATCCAATAAACTTAATCTAATGCATATTTGTCAGTCTAAAAAAATAAACTGTAAAAATTATTTTTTCAAAGTAAAAATTGCAAGCAAATATTAGTTGTTCTGCTTTAAAATTGCATGCAATTTCTGAGTGAAAATTGTTTCTACATTTTTTTTTTGTCAGTGTACTATAAATGAAACAGGTAGGATTTCTGTACTATATATTTATATATTTATTATATATTGCTTGTTCCATAGCTAGTCATATTTTAATCATGTTCATAATTTTTAACAAAATAAATGTTATTATTTTTGCACTGACCATATTTACGCTAATTATATTTGAATGAATGCATTTTGAAATCATTATTACTATTTAATAAATGTGACCCTGGACCACAAAAGCAGTCTTAAGTCGCTGGGGTATATTTGTAGCAATAGCCAAAAATACATTGTATGGGTCAAAATTATTGATTTTTCTTTTATGCCAAAAATCATTAGGATATTAAGTAAAGATCATGTTCCATGAAGATATTTTGTAAATTTCCTACTGTAAATATATTAAAACTTAATTTTTGATTAGTAATATGCATTGCTAAGAACTTCATTTGGACAACTTTAAAAGCGATTTTCTCAATATTTTGATTTTTTTGCACCCTCAGATTCCAGATTTTCAAATACTTGTATCTCGGCCAAATATTGTCTGATCCTAACAAACCATACATCAATGGAAAGCGCATTTATTCAGCTTTCAGATGATGTATAAACCTCAATTTCGAAAAATTGACACTTAAGACTGGTTTTGTGGTCCAGGGTCACAAATAATAAAATAAATAATTTTAATAAATAATAAAATAATAAATAAAAACAAAAAGATGAAAATAGTTGATAATAAACTACTGTATACTAAAGTTTTTGAATGCTGAGGAAGAATCAAATACATCAAATAATATAAATAAATAATAATAAAAGTAAAAAAAGATGTAAATAGCTAATAATAAAATATGCCATCATTTTTTGAATGCTTAAAGGGGTCATATAACGCTATATCCACTTTTACAAGTTGATTGTACTGAAATGTGTGTTGGCAGTGCCTGTACACAACCATTCTATAATGATAAAAATCCATCCAGTGTTTTTTTTTTTATCTCCTAATATGTTTTCCCCTGTCTCAAATCGAGCTGTTCGTCTTGTGACGTCACAAGATCGGAGGCCCCTCCCGCGATTGTTGATTGACAGGAGCGTTTCAACACAGACCCGCCCTGAGCGAGCTGTCATCATAGTCCGCCATTGTTGATACGCTGGAGCAGAATGGCGTCTAAGCGATCGTGGTGTTGTGTTCTTGGGTGTAATAACGAACACAGCAGTCGTTTTGCTGTTCCTAAATCAGAACCGCTGAAGACGCAGTGCCTGAGTTTTGTTTTCGAAGGGAATAGTCCCCCAGATCAACTTCAATTCTTTCATGTTTGCGCGAATCATTTCTCACCAGACTGCTTTATAAACGAGGGTCAGTTTAAAGCTGGTTTTGCCAAGAAGCTGCTCCTGAAAAAAGGATCGGTACCAACTATTCGTGTTCCTGCTGCACCTCCAGAAGAAGTGAGTGTAACGTTTTATTAACCTTTATATTAATCTTTGTATATGTTTCACCATGAATGTGGCTAAAGTTTACACTGACTTTCATTACGTGAAATCAAGTGTACATTACGGCATGTTTTCTATGTAATGACTATTCTCAATATGTTTGTAATGAACAACGCGTTATGGTTATTGTGTTATTATAAACTGTGTACGCTGTGGTAAAGTTAACGTGGTAACAGTACATTAAGCTTACTTTTGTAGATGGTTTATAACGGTGTCTGTTACTGATTAATAAGTAATATTATGTGCCAGTAAATACAAAGATAGATCAAAGTGACATTACGTTAACCAACCATTCAGAAACGTCCTGTTCGAGCCTTAATTGTCGAACTTCTTCGGGGCCATCATCTTGTTCCGTGTCCGACTCCGGTTCATTTTTTTTTTTTGTGTGTGTTTTTTTTTTGACTCTGGTTCAAATTGATATGGTTGCACAGTGTCCTCAGAAACTCCCGCTGCCATTCTTCCGCCAAAAGATACCCTCAACTGTTGTCAAGGCAACACTCCACGTGTGTTGTGTCACGCCCCACAGAGCAGAGGGGCGGGGTGAGCAGAGCTCACGATCATTTAAAGGCACATGCACTGAAATGGCGTACTGAACAGAGAGCTGTTTTTGACCAGGTAAAATGAGTGTTTTCTTGCAATACTAACAAGAATTTTTAATTAAAGGATATTACAAACTTTTCATTTAGACCCTAAAGAATCATATTAACTTGTACAAAAACGGCATTATATGACCCCCTTAAATCTTACCTGTTTCTTACCTGTATGACTGGCAAATATGCATCAACTGTGTAATGGTATATGCAATTATAACACTGTGTACTATTTTGTTTTAACCTATGTAAAAATACAGTTTATTCATTTGTTTACAGTCACAAAACTGTAAAAGTGAGTGCAAGGCACAACTTTGTAAAATAAAGTACTAGACATGAAAAAAGATACCAAGCGTGAAAAAAATGTATTGATGGGATTAAAAACATATTTAAGGTATTCGCCCCTGGACATTCTGCTAAATATTCTGTTAACGAATGAATGACAGAATTTTAATGTCGAGGTGAATTATTCCTTTAAGCAGACATCAAAAAGCAGAAGTTTATGACATCAAAAGCCAGCAGACTGCAGAAGGATCGAGGCGCCGCTGCTGCAGCCGCAGCAAATCTCAAAATCTAAGCACAGAGGAGGATTAGATATTAATCCCATTTTATTCAATTTAACACCCAGTAAAAGCGGAATCATTTTCATTTTGAATATTTAAAGGCAATCTGTTTAAAATAGACCAGAACGCCCCATTTCTCCTCTCCTCCCTTCTCAGAATGTGACCATTTGAATCAAGCGCTCGCAGCGATGAAATAGCTCATATCTGGCATATCTTCTTCTCGTGTCCTTCTTTACACAGTCTCTGGTACTTTATTAAAAAGCTGTACCTCGCAGTGAGTGTTCACGTTTACAGCGGCCTTGGTTCCAGATGTCATTTTCCCATTCATTTTCTCCATAGGGATCTCAAAAAAAGTCCATCTCTAAAGATTTCTAAACCTCCAACTGAATCAAAAACTATTGTGCAGTATAAAGCTGCTGATTGACCTTCATAATGCATTTTTTAGTACCTCAGTGTCATTTTAATGCATTTAGATGTACTTTATTAAAAAGTTGTGCACTGAGAATCCACGTTTTCTCCATTTCAAACAAATCCATCACTAAAGAGTTTTAAACCTTGAACTGAACCGAACCAGCTCAGAGATGGACAACAACAATATAGACTTTGATATGAACCAAAAATATCTGAAATTCAGAAAGAAAGGTACAAAATTGTGTCTTTAGATTGTTTAGCCAACAAATAAACCCAAATTTAACCAAAATTTGTTTAACCATTTGCTTAATCAACTATTTCGCTCAAGATGCATTGCAAAATTATGTAATCAAATCAAAATTGTTTTTTCCCACTCATTTTCTCCATCCATCAAAAAAGAGGTTTTAACCTTGAACTGAACCAAACCACAAAACTGTGACTCTAATTTGTTTGCCAACAAATGAAACCAAATTTATGCAAAATTTAACCAAATTGAAGCAAAAATTGTTTAACCAACTGCTTAACCAACTGCTTAATCAACTACAAACACACAAAAATCAAATAATTAAAAAAAAAAAAATACTTTTTCCATTCATTTTCTCCACAGGGATTTAAAAAATTCCATCACAAAGTCCAACATCCATCCAGACTTTGATTTCAACCACAAATATCTGAGATTTATAATGAAAGATCTGAGTTCATAATGCATTTCAGAATATCTCAATGTCTATTTGTCCATTTAGATGTATTTTATTAAAAAAGTACAAAACTGTGACTTTCAACTACCCCTGATGCAAAATGATGTAATCAAATCAAAAACTGCTGTGCAATATAAATCTATTGACTTGAACCATCTGCTTCCTAATGCATTTTAAAATGTCTTTTTGTGCATATAGATGCATTTCATTAAAAAGTTGTGCACTTACTGTCCATGTTTAGCAGCCTTGGTTTTCCATTCTTTTTTTTTCCCCCACAGGGAATCAAAAAAATAAAAATAAAATCTTTGATATGAACCAAAAGCATCTGAAATTCAGACAAAAAGGTACAAAACTGCATGTGACTAATTTCTTTTACTACAAAATCAACTACTCCTCTCATTATGCTTTGCAAAATTTTGTAATCAAATCAAAAACTGCTGTGCAACATAAACCTACTAACCTAAACTATCCGTTTCATAATGTATTATAGCTACTATTTTTAGAAGTACAAAAGTATGACTTAAAATTGCTCAACTACAGAAGCAACTACTCCTCTCATAATGCACTGCAAAATTCTGTAATCAAATAAAAACTGACAGTGCAATATAAACTTAAGGACTGAACTATCCACTTCATTGCATTTTAGAATATCCCAATGTCTTTTTAGATTCATATAGATGTACTTTATTAAAAAGGTACAAAAATGTAACTTAAAACTGCTCAACTGCAAAATCAGCCACCCCTCTTATGATGCATTGAAAAATTAGGTAATCTAGTCAAAGATTGCTGTGTAATATAAACCTATGGACTTGAACTATCCGCTTCATGATGCATTTTGGAATATCTCAATGTCTCGATACCGTGGCTCCTCTAGAGCTGATGAGCCGTGTCAGTCAACACAGATCAAATCAGGTCAGACGTCAGAATGCTGGAGTTCGATCCCAGGGACATAACCTTTCCATAGGCCATCAATCGCATCTCTCCATCGCAACCATCCATCATGCAGCACTTTTGTCACATGCAGGCATTATACGGCCTTTATGTCACAAACACATGTACCTTCAACCAGACGTCAGGATATTCATGTCATTCAGGACAATTACAAAGCAGCACCGATGCAGAACTAAAGCCCGGATCCTAAAGTCACCTAAAAAGTTCAACATTGTTCTTCTGCCGCCTGCTCTGTTATTTCCTTCTGGAAATGCAAATCTCTTTTGAATACGATGGTGCCGCCAGCTTTGTCTATTATCTGACACTGGTGAATCATTCAAAGGGGTTTGGAACATTCCCTCTAAAACTATGGCTAGACATCTGTTGCACAACACGAACAAGCATCATATTATTTTTGCATGCATCCGAAGAGTTCTGAAACTGTGGGCAAAGCATTGCCGAAGCGTAAATATTTAAAGCGCTACTTTGGCTCTCACAACTGGAGGAAGGGAAGAGATGCATTTGGTTTAATTATTCACAGACAGCTTTACTCCAAACAAACAAGAGTCAGACTTCAAAAAAAGACAGACATGAGATGCTTAAATAAACTAAATATTGAGGAAAATATCTGTCTTCTAAAGATTTCTTCTACACTGCACTGAACTGCACAGAGGACAGTATTTTAAAATTAAAAAAGATTAAAAATCAACTTATGATATTAGTCCTGCATTTTGGGAAGATAAATCAATGCATTTATAATTAAAGTAAATAGCATTAAATAGCATGCCTTACTTTCATGCCACTTTTTTCCCCCAGATTTTTTACAAATTGTTTTATCCGCTTCAAAGTGGGGTTTTTTTTGTGTGTGTTTTTTTTTAATTTTTTTTTTTACTGTTTTTGGAAGAAGTCTCTTCTGCTCACCAAGGCTGCATTTTTTTTTTTTAAATAAAAAATACAGTAAAAACAGTAAATATTGTGGAATATTATTACAATTTAAAGTAACTGTCTTCTATGTGAATATACTGTATATTAAATAATATTAATAAAATATTAATATAGAAAATGTAAATTATATAAAATTAAAATAACAGTATATATAAACATTACTTTTTCTAATATATGAATTCATTAATAGAATTTTTTTTGTTCTCTAGACATAATTTACATAGAAAAAGTATGCATAGTATCAACAGCGATGTTTTATTAGACATTGTGAACAAGTCTTATAAGTCTTTCATGCAGAAAATACCATCACAGAAGGCACAGTCCACAGACCAATGTCGAATTTTGTGAAAAACAAACAAAAACAGACAAAAGATAGTCATGCTCAGACTAATGTGATTAGCAGGCGGTGTTTTGTCCCTCTCTGCGGCTCATCTCGGGGTTAGCCAACATCCAGCATCTATAGTGTGTGAATAATATGCAAACAAATGCGACTTGGCTTCGACAGCACGCTAAAGGCCATGAATATCAGCGAAGCCACTGGAGACAGAAAGAGAGGGAAAGAAAGAGAGGCAGAAAATGACAAAGGCGGTAAGTGAAAATGAATATGCCTGGGGCTCGTCCGTGATTACTTTTTTTATGATTATTGCTGAATTCTCTCTGGTGGAGTGGTAAGAAACTCTGGCTTATTAGATCAGTTGTTCACACATCTACAGGGCGAGTTTGCTGGAAAGCGACTGCGCGCAACACGTCGTTAAATTAGCTCTGTCTGCTGCGGGACAATTAGCCCCGTTACGTGCGACCACCCGTTAGCCGGTCACTTAAAGCTCTGTGGCTGGAAAATTACTGCAGCTCTTTATATCAGATCAAGAGGACCAGTCCAGTTTAATATGAAACGTGAGCCAGGCCTGGCTTCAGATCCCTGTGCTGTTAATGAACATGTACACGACCAATTACAAGTTTCCACATGCCTGAAATTAGTTTTGCAAGTGAGAACATTGTTCCTACAGTATTTATAAATTTACTATACTATTTTTATTTTGTTATTACATGAATGAAATAATTTATTTATAATGTGGATGAGTTATTATTATTATTATTATTATTACTATTATTAAAATAATAAAGTAAATAAATACAAAATAAAAAGGAACTACAATAATGAAGATTAAGATTTCTTTAAAAATATATATAACTAAACATTACCATATATAAATGACAGGGATATTTTAGTATTATTTACATACTATTATAATGTTTTATTATTAACTTTGAAGTTAAAGTTTTTAATTTTAGTTACACTTTTTGTAATTTCGTTGTGTGCTTTTCTTATTTTGAAATAATTTCTGAGGGACTATGCAATAAAAAAAGAAAAAAAAGAAGAAGAAAAAAGAAACGGTAACATGTTGGGAATAATTAAGATTTTCTGAAGGATCAGGTAACACTGGCTGGAGTAATGATGCTGAAAATTCAGCTTTGCATCACAAAAATAAATTACGTTTTAAAATATACTCCAACAGAAATCAGTCATTTTAGATTGTAATAATATTTGACAATATTACCGATTTTACTGAATTTTTAATCAAATAAATGCAGCCTTGGTGAGCGCAATAGACTTTTTGCAAAGAAAAAAACAACAACTGAATTCCATGCAACAATCTGATATTAACTTTAACCATTATTTTCCTAACAGGATAACTGCATATTTAGCTATTTTATAGTGTTTGACATTACTGTAAAAGGTGTTATATACTTTACAGACTCACTTATTATGCAGCATTTTTCCATGCACCTAAATGAAAATGTGGCGTTGAGTTTGTTTGGCCGAGTAACACTGACCTTCTAACAATAAGACCATTAGCGCTCGTTCTGTCCAGGACCTCAAACATAAGCAGAAAACAAACAGGAACTGCTTGACTAAGCAGAGCCGTTATTTCATTACAGCCGCCGCTGTTCAATGTATAAAACATGAAGTCCACACTTCTTTAATGTATAATTTGACTGAAAGGTGGAGAAGCCTACAGGGAGCGGAGGACTCGCTCATATTTCTTTCTCTCTCTCTTCTGCGTGTCAATAAGCAGCGAGTGGCTGGCGCCGATGTGCTGAGGAAGCAGGAATTAATTTCAATCAGGAAGTTCACAGCCGTGCAGCGCTGCAGTGATTACATTATTGTAACCTGCATTTAAAAATCCTTTATATCCGCAAACACGCACGCAAGAGCTTCGGCTGAGGCGCACCTGATCCAAAACACACTGGAAATAACACAAAATACCGCGACGGATCATTGTACAGTGCTATCTGATGCCAATAATGCGCTACTTTGACATTTGTATGTTACTTCTAAAAATACTAGGGTGCTTCCGTATTAGTTTTTGCTGGGATACCCAGATTGCAAAAGTTAGAATTGACTAAAGATCAGTTTCATGTATTTATTTTGAGCTTTTGAATTATGAAAAAGTGCTAATAAAAACATGAGCAAAATGCACCATGTTTTTTGGACATGCACCATGACATTGCTCAGCAAGCATCTGTTCAAATTGTTGTTTTGCCATGGCAGTAATCGATCTGAAGTAGAAAAGGACTCTCTGTTAGGCCTTGTTTAACAACACTGAGAACACAAAATGTAATTGCATTTTGCATTGTGATCTGAAGCAGGGTTATTATTACTGTTACCTGAAACTAAAACTAAAAGCATAAAAAAAAAAATAGTAAAAGTAAAATATTATATTTATAAAATAAAATATAAATCTTATATTAAATATAAAAATATAAATATTTTAATTTATTTTATTTCAGCTGGTTGCAAAGGCAACATTTTGCATGTTTCGTTTAGATTAAGTACTAAAATAACCAATTTAAGAACTAAAAAAACTAAAACTAAATAAACTAAAAACCAAGCCATAACTTAAAAACCAAACAGGCATAAATAAATAAACAGACAAACTAAAATGAAAATGTAATTATAAAACTAAAAACTTTAACTATAATGGAAATCAAAAAAACTATACAAAATAAAACAAAATTGACTATACAAAACAAAAGCTAATTCAAAATATCACCAAAAACTAATAGTATATCAATAACAGGGTTATTTTTAGTATCATTGAAATACTGTAAGTTTTTACTAATATTTTCAATTAGTTTTTATTTTCATATTTTGTTTTCATTTTAATTTTAAAGTTATTCTGTTGTGCATTTTTGTTATTTTTATTTATTTTTAATGTCTATATAGTTTTAATACATTTTTATTGCAGTATTAGTTAGTACATCAAGATAAACTAAATGAAAATGAGAATGTTTCTTTGTAAACTAACTAAAATAATACAAATTTAATATGTTTTATCTTTTAATTTTAGATAAAATCTCAGGTAACAAAATTTGCATAGATACAAATAGCAGTAGATTAGATAGCAGTTAAAACATTGCTTATTTAAAAAAAATAACATTAAAATTTATTTTTATTTCAAGTATTGAAAATTGTTTTATGGTTTTAGTTCTAGTAATAAGCCTGAACAATGATACTACATATATGACCCTGGACCACAAAACCAGTGTTAAGTCGCTGGGGTTTATTTTTAGCAATAGCCAAAAATACATTGGATGGGCCAAAATTATTGGTTTTTGTTTTATGTCAAAAATCATTAGTATATTAATTAAAGATCATGTTCCATGAAGATTTTTTGTAAATTTCATACTGTAAATATATCAAATATGCATTGCTAAGAACTTCATTTGGACAACTTTAAAGGTGATTTTCTCAGTATTTAGATTTTTTTGCACCCTCAGATTCCAGATTTTCAAATAGTTGTATCTCAGTCAAATATTGTCCGATCCTAACAAATCATACATCAATGGAAAGCTTATTTATATTGATGTATAAATCTCAATTTTGAAAAATTGACACTTATGACTGGTTTTGTGGTCCAGGGTCACATATAACACTGATCCGAACACACAGTATACAGATATACACAACTATTATTTACAATATACGAGTATTTTAAATGCATCAGTTCAGCATATAAATACAGCGTAACTCTTACCGACAGGAGAGAGTTCGGCCACACTCCCGATGTAGGGACCTTCTAGAAACTTGGGCTCGCTGTCGTTGATGTCCTGGACTTTGACGACAAACTCAGACTCGGGTTCCAGCGGCGCGTCGGTCTGGCGGTCTCGCGCCTGAGCTCGTAAAGTGTAGAAGGTCTTCTCCTCTCGGTCCAATCGCTCAGTGGCGTGAATGTCGCCTGTGACCTCGTCTATGATGAATATAGTCCCTGCTCCCTCTCCAGAGATCGTGTATTTAATAGAGCCGTCGCCTTCATCAGAGTCTGAATGGATCTGTGGATTTAAACAGAGAGCTGCGTCAGAGGACAGGAGCACAGTCTGGATGTGCTGGGTATAGAAGTGATGTTCAGAGAAAACTGAAATATCTGAATAGTATCTGAAACAGTAAACTGGCGTTTAAATTGGAATGACGAGAAAACAATTATAACGCATAGAAAGTAAATGCCCAGACAACAGAGGAATTTCATTAGTCCGAAACAAGTTACAAAACATGAAAAAAGGACATCATTTTTGACTAATTATGCCAGTTTACTTCTGATGTAATGCAGAGCTATCAAAACCATATAGCAACACAAAAATTACACCACATTGTTTTCAGGTAATTTAACTTTAAAATAAACAAATAAAATGTGTGGGGTTTTTTTTCTATTTATAATAATAATAATAATAATAATAATAATGACAATAATAATAATAATTATAGTGCATTAAAAAAAAAAATTCTATAAAAACATCGAAAAAATGTCTGGAAAAGTACTCTTCCACAACACCCATATTATAATAATAATAATAATAATAATAATAATTATTATTATTATTATTATATAAATAGGAACTATCTGGAAAAGTGCTCTTCCTACAATACAATACAATACAATATAATACAATAAAATAAAATTTATAAAAACACTGTGTAAATGTCTGGAAAACTGCTTTTCCACCATTAAAAAAACTGTAGTAGTAGTAGTAGTAATAATAATAATAATAATAATAATAATAATAATAATAATAATAATACATTCCATAAAAAATACATTGAGATCATGTCTGGAAAGTGCTCTTCCAACATGAAAATATGGGTAATTTATTAAATATAATCAATTTTAATGTATTACTTTTTCTCAGTTGAATGAATATTGCACTGTATAATACAATATAATATTTAATAAAATACTGAAAATATGTTGTATTATTTAAATGATATATATATATATATATATATATATATATATATATATATATATATATATATATATATTATAAATATTCTATATTTCTTAGAATATATCAAAATGACACTGCACATCCTGTTTGCAAAATCAAATTCAGTTCTAATTTGGGAACTGTGAATGGCACAGCTGCGATTCCGATTCTCATGTGCAGACTTATTTGTAAAGCAGCACAAAACTTGATGTTCACAGACATACATTTTGCATAGAGTTTGAACTAAAATTAAAAATGCATTTACTAAGCGAATGAGTGAATGGTTTGAGTACACAGCATGTCCATGTGTAAAATAAAGTCATTTCTCCATGGCTAATGTCGCCTGATCTGCCTCATGGGTTCAGTAATATGGCGAGTTGCCATGACGAAAGGCACAATTCCCAGTTTTCCATCCTCTCTTTCCACACTGACGGGTTCCTCTGGTTCGGCACAAGCCTCTTGGCATCGCTTTGACACATTACTATGGCAACCGATGTACGATACACACAGCAGATATTGACTACAAGGCCTGAACAAATGCATTTCATCTGCTACAAAACAATCTGCAGACAGCCAGTCCTAAAAAATGCCTCATAAGTCAAAAAGAAACATTCTTATTTACTTCCTTAATGCATGTTCCTGCTCTTATTGTGAATGATTCATTCAGAACTGAATTGAGAATGGCATTCAATTCCAATTAAATGACTGCACTGGAATTGAATTTGAATTGAGGTAGCAAACAGGATACAGAAATGCAATTCAAATTTTTATGCAATACATTAAAATTTAAATCTAACAAATATTATTATAAATATTCAATCTTAATTTTGAATATTAATATAAATTAATAAATGGATACAATTTATCTTAATTATTGATGTAAATTTTTTGTGTGTCTGTCTATATATGGAATATAAATATTTGACAATATTATTTTTTATTATTATTAATTATTTTGAATATAATTAATTTTTAAAAATAAATATATATATATATATATATATATATATATATATATATATATATATATATATATAGTAACCAAAAAAATCAAGCTTTAGCTTGTTTGAAAAAGAAAAAAAAAAAAAAAAAAAAAAAAGTTTAACTTTTAACTAATTTGAGGTAAAAAAAAAAAAAAGGTGTAGAAAGCCTTCAAAGTTTGAAGGATTATAAGTCTTACAGACAGACAAATTAATATTAGTTTATATAATAAAAAATAATGTGAATTATTAATATTAATAACTGTTTTAAATATAATAATTTTAAATAATATTTTAATATCAATATTATTTTATACTAAATTTAATATTTTGAAAATATATAATATATCCTATAAAATATATAATAACTAAAGACAAAAGTTTGCCATACTTTTAACTCGTTTGAAAAAAGAAAGAAAAAAAAGGTGTAGAAAGCCTTCAAACGTAAAAGGTTTATAGGCCTTGCAGACAGACTAATTCCTGATGCATAAATTTAAGTCCTGCCCTGCATTTGTTTTCCCATTAAACATCCTATTTCACACTGAAACACATCACATTACAGAAGTTAAATGGGTTGCGAACACCACTTTAAATATTCTGGTGTCCGGATAACTGCTAATTCTGTGCTTCGGTTTACGGTCTAAAGCTTGTGTTGAGTTTCAGAGTGTTTAAATGTATTTCACCCAAGCAATCGCTTTTGGCCGACTATAACAATCCTTTCCATTCATCTATGGATCAGTAATGAAGCCGGTCAGTTGGGTGCTTTAGGGAGGTGCTGCTCTGGAAACACGGCCTGCCGGAGGCTCGTTATATATAAAAGCAGACGTGTTTCTAAAGTCCAGCCTGGAAGTGAAGTTTGGAGGCACTCTGGGGTCCAACAAACAAAACAAAGAAACAAATCTCAAAAAATGGACTTTCATATTAAACCTCAGCCTAGAGATGTTTAAACCCACCAAGATGGTCTGCCTGTCCAGATGGTTTTAGAGTGGTTTTGGACACTTGTAAACCTTGCAAATCCAGACCCAACCAGCAAAACGCAATAGTTTCAATAGTTTGAACAAGGAGCTCAACTTTACTCAAACTGAACAAAAATATGCATTTTGGTGCAGATGTTGATATTTGTTATGCACAAAAAGTAAGATGAAATTCTGGTAGCTTGTAATGTAAATCTTTATAACAGTAAAAATGCATATAAATATCAGTCGTCACTCTCTATCTCCCAATAATGATGATCCAAACATATAATGCCATGCAATACGATGAGGATTGTGAGATGAACAAATAAACAGTCCTCAAAAGCCAGATGATCAGGTTTAAAATTCACATTTGAACAAGATTCATGGTTAATCAAGTGAAGCTAAACGGCTCCAGTAAGTGTTTACCTTGAAATATTACTAACAATATCAAAGTTATTCTTACTTTTACTTTGACAAATCTCAAGAAATCGCCTCTGCATTTCACAGGATTTCGCACTAAATCTCATTTGATTGAACCCACCAAGATAGTCTACCAAGATGATTTTAGGCACTTGCCAGCTGCTAAACCCTGAAAATCTAGATCAAACCAGCCAAATATCATCTTTAATTTTGGTTTCAATAGTGAGAATATGGAGCTCAATTTTATTCTGAGCAAAAGATGCAATTTGGTGCAGATGCTGACCAAAAAAACACAAAGCAAAGAAACAAATCTCAAGAAATCACCTCTACATTTCATAGGATTTCCTACTAAACCTTCAAGATGGTCTGTCTAGATGGTTTTAGAGTGGTTTTTGGGCACTTGCCAGCAGATAAACCTTGCAAATCCAGATCCAACCAGCAAAAATGTCTTTAATTCGGGTTTTAGCTGTTTTGTCAGTAGAGAGATGTTGATGCTGAAACACAGAATGCAATTCAATGCAATGATGATTGAGAGATGAATCAATAAATGTTCCTCAAAAGCCTGATGATCATATTTGATTCTTATCCTTACTTTTTAAAAAGTCAGTAAAAAAAACCCAAAGCAAAGAAAGAAACCTCAAATAAATCACCTCTACATTTCATAGGGTTTCATACAAACTGCAAGATGGTCTGTCTAGATGCTTTTAGAGTAGTTTTTAGCAGGGTTTACAAATCCAGCAAAAAATGGTCTTTAATTCCGGTTTGAGCTGTTTTTTTATCAGCAGAGAGATGTTGATGCTGAAAGGCTGATGTGAGCTATTGAAATGCAGAGGTATCTGCAGCGCTGCAGTGTTGTAATGCTCCGTCGACTGTATCATTTTGACTTTCTTTGGCTTCAGTCTGTGCCTGTTCCACATTATAATGTGCCTGGCTAAGTCTTCTAAACAGCAGTGGACAGAGTGAAATCACCCTCTCCATCATCGACATGTTAAATATTTGATAAACTCTTAATTAAATAGCGGCTTCTATCACCCCCGTGGGGATTTTCGTTAGGTATTTGTCGTAAAACATGGGAATAACGCAAGCCAGCCTACAGTATTGCATTTTCTCCCGTCCTCTTTCCTCATTTCAAATCGTCCCTCAGTCGAATAAAACATGCGCTTGGAAATATCCTCTTTTTCGGCGTATCAATATTTCAACAGTAATAAAAAAAAACTCTAACAGGAAGACAAAGAAAGCTGGGCAATATCTGGAGAGCTGGAGGATAAAAAAAAAATCCTCCTCCCTGTCTGCTCACGGCGAGCGTTTGATCGGAGAACAGAAACACGACGCACTCCTGGAGTCTTTTGTGCACATTAACGCATACGGAGATCATATGATCAACATCACGTCTGCTCCTTCAATTATGAACGCAACAAATAATAATCAGATCTGCTGACTGTTCTGGATTTCCTCCGACTCTGCTGTTTTCCCTAATGAAACAAAAGCAGAATAAACACGCCGCAGCGAAACTGAGATGCATCTTTTACCTGACAAGCAATGTTTTTGAGCTCGAGACGTCAAAAGGTCATGCAGAGGTCTTATCCGCTCTGGCTGCATTGCTTGCTAATAGGTTCCGTCTTTAAAACTCTGCGGCCGTTCGCTTAAACCAAGCTTAAACCAAATAATATCACTTCGCAGCCCTCAAGCTGGCTTCATTTCGCTACACAGTTTGAAAACACTTACAGTAGATACCTTAGGCTAAAAATACTACTGCTTCTTTGCTGCCTGCTGTCTGCATAGGCACCTTCAAACTGAGATAAGTGACTGATTCAGAACACTACATAGTCGACAATTAGCGCTACACAAAGTAGACTTGATTCACAATTGTTTCCAGTAGAGTTTGTGATTAGATTGTTGCTAAACTAATGGTATGATGCTTTAGAAAACATAAAAATACACATGAAATTATGCATATTAAGCCTGTAATATGAAATAATATTTTTTTTTTTAAAATGGAACATTTTATTGAACCTTTAGACAAAATATAAAAGAAAATTTAATTGCATACATATTTTTGTTGAGTATCATATTTGATGCATCAGGCTTTTATGGCTCATATAGCTTGCTATAATGAAAATATAGAGGATAAAACAGCTCAGTTTTATTCAGAGACTCAAACATTTTACATTAATATATGTATATTATATAATGTATTTAATATATTTTAATTAAATAATATGCTAAATATTTGATGCAGATGCTGATATTTATATGGACAAAAAGTATGAAATTCTGATAGCTTGTAATGTAAATCAATGAGATCTTTATAACAGCAAAAATGCATATTAATAGCAGTCATCACTCTAATAATGTCTTAGTAAGATGAATGAACAAACGTTCCTCAAAAGATCCTGATGATCAAATTTGAGATGCACTGATTTTTCTAAAAAAAATGATTGATGGTGAATCAAGTAAAGCTGAGCTGCTTCAGTCTAGTAAGTGTTCATCTGGAAATATGACTAAAGTTATTCTGAAGTTTACTTGATAAAAAACAGTCACAATACACGTGAAACACCAGCGGAAGGGGAACATTTGTACAATTACACTAAAAGAACTTTCACTTGATAAAAAAAAAACCTCTAAACTATCAATCAGAGACAGAAGGCATGAAGTAGATTGTGTGTGCACACTTTGCAATACTTCAACCACCATTAAGACCCAGCCGATTTTAACCAAGAAAGACTAAGGGCCAGTTTTACTAAACAGGGCAAAGAGCGCAATTCCAAAACAGCGCTGATGGGCGTGGAAATTTCTGCACGTGATTTACTAACAACATGCAAATTAAAGAACACTGACGCAACATCTCGTTTACATATCGACCAACGCAATATACCACAGTACGTTGAAAAGAACCGGAGGCCAAAAAATGAAGCTAGAAGTTGCAAGAAGTTTTGATAGAGCTGGTATTGCATGACTCCTAGTTGAGGGTCTCAAGTCGTCTTTTATTTCCTGAAGCAAATTAAAAATAACATGGCTTGGCAAACGATATTTTCGTGTTCTTCCGGCATTTCGAATAAATTAATACGTGTGAAAAAAATCCTCTCCCTTCTACCACGCGCTCTCTGTTCACTGCGGTGCCTCCTAGCAACAGTAATTGCAGCCATTTCAAGCGCAAAATAGTTTAAGATATGTTTTTTGGGGGGCATTGAATAATGGCGCAAATACCAGTAATTTGACAAGTGCAAACGTTAGTAAATCATGTTGTGTGATTCATTTGAATACTCTCCTCCCATAAATTTTGCATCTGAAAGAGAAACTCCTACAAATGCATATTCACTAAAAATAACTGTGTCCACGCCTTTTCAGCGCCAATTTTTCACTGTGCGTCTTTAGTAAAACCTGACAGTTCTGTTTTAACGCCAAAAGAGGGGTTTGTGCTGGCGCAAGCTGTTAGTAAAGCTGGTCCTAAAACACTAAACGTTCACCATGGACAAACGGGTTGAGTCTGAATTGGTATTTCAGTGGTGTAGTTAGCATGAAGTGGCTGACGGAGCAGTGGAGCTCCAGGCTGTGGCGACCTGCCACCTCTCAGGTCACACGCTAACAAAGCAAACCTGTTAGCTGCTAGTCGCAGTGAAGGAGCTAGCCGACACTCCCAATCTCTCACCTCTGATGAGCGCTGAGGCAGGAAAAGCTACTGCACTGCGATTGTGACACCAGCGAAACATCAAAAGTGTGAATAAACCAGACACACGGGTCAGAAAGTTCAACTAGGACTACTAGTGATGAAATATGCATTGTGGGCAGCACCTATATTTTATTCAGTTTGGGGTCAGGAAGCTTTTTTTTCTTTTATGTTTTTGAAAGAAATCTGTTATTCTCACCAAAGGTGCATTTATTTGATCAAAAATACAGTAAAAATTGTGAAATATTATCTAAAATATCTGTATGTAAATATCGGTTAAAATGTAATTTATTTCTGTGATCTGCAGCTGTATTTTCAGCATCATTACTCCAGTCTTCAGTGTCACATGATCTTCAGAAATCATTCTAATATGCTGATTTGCTGCTCAAGAAACATTTCTGATTATTATCAGTGTTGAAAACAGTTGTGCTGCCCAATATTTTTGTGTGATCCATTTTATTTTTCAGGATTCAGAGATGAATAAAAAGTTCAAAAGAACAGCATTTATTTGAGATATAGTTTTTTTTCCTAACATTATTAATGTATTTACAGTCAATTATGATTAATTTAATGTATCCTTGCTAAATAAAAGTACTGATTTCTTAATTTTAAAAAAAAACATCTTACTGATCCCAAACTTTATGTCAAAGTCTTGCATTTGCTGCTGTAAAAATCTCAAACAAAAGAAGTGCACTATCAAAATTTCATCTCTGTGCCATTAACAATCACTGACAACTTCCAATATGGCTTTTGATGAATTTAATTTTTATAGGCCTGATAATTTAACAATTTTCATTGCAGCTTAAACCGCAAACAAAACCGTGACATTCTCAACAGAGACTTCAGCCTAGACATCTGCACAAACCTCATCAGCAAACACAGGCCTTTTGTTTTGCTGAAATTCATTAGCTACAAAACACTCTTTCTCCAGCGAAAGATCAAAACATTAATAATGGATTCATAAAGCTTCGTCTAGCAATCAACATGCAGATTCGGCGAACACCCCTGACATTTAAACTACTACGATTCATGGATAAAGAGATTTTGCATGAACATCCTGATACATTTTTAACCAGGAGTTTTAGCCTGTCAGACAGAGATGCTTATGAGGCAGAGAGGGGTTGAAACTAATAATTATTTATCAATTATTCAACTGACTGAAATGCAGACTATGAAGATGAAACATAAAAAGCAGGACGCAACTTTAACCTGATGCTCAAATTCAATAAGCAATGTGTGGATCAATGCTGTACTTTAAAGAGGGAGAAACATGGTTATTGCTAAATAAAACAAAAACTACTACTACTAACAATATTATATAATATAATATAATATTATATTTAATTTAGAATATTTAATATTTATAATCATTTAATAATTATATTTATACTACTACTACTACTACTAATAATAATAATAATAACATAAAATATTTATAATTATGTAATACATTTAATTATTTATAATACTACATATTATAATAATACATATAATTTATAATAATAATAATAATAATAAATAAATAATTTTATATTATTATTATTATTATTATTATAAAATACAAACAAACAAACATATACATTTTAATTTAAATAAAGCTTCAGTAAAATAAAATATTAATAATTAGACTTAAAATGCACACTAAAGGACAATTACAATTAACATAACTGAAGTAACTTGAATCACTGAAATTACAAACTGGAAATAAATAAAAACAAACTGAACTAAAATTAAAACTGAAATAAAAATTAATTAATCGTAAATAGTAAAAATATAATAATAATAATAATAATAATAAAAATAATAATAACAACAATAACAATAATGACAAAAGCAGATAACAAAAATTCCATAAAAAATTTAAACTGAAAATAGAAACATATAGAAATGAAAGCTAATTCAAAACATTAATAAAAAAAACTATATTGGTATATAAATAATTGAAAACAAACAAACAAAAAGATTTCATATAACAATGGGTTACTCCACTACTAAATAAAAACAGTTCTACATTCCCAATCCTAATTGTGGCTTTAAACAAATATGTTCAACCTTCTTTTCAGACACAAAAATAATCCTGCATGAAAGTTTGAACGATTCACCCAAGTCTGCAGGAAATTATTTGAACACGTTCAGACATCCTTGGCATGCGTGTTATGAACGCCGCCGTCTGTTCAGCGTCTCGGCTGTACACGTTCAAATCCTATCAATCAATGTTCGGCGCTCGTCTGAAGGAGGAGGCTGGCAGACTTTCAAAGTGCAGTGGAAATCTTTCCACTTTGCTGCGCTGCCCATATGGCGGGATGTTCTTGTCGGTGTTCGGCGTGTAAAAACTCTCTTTCCACTGTTCATTTTTGCTGCCCTGCTGCCTTTCCCTGCAAAGAGACTTCTAATATTTATCGGCTCGAGGTTTACATACGTCTGGACTTCAAGGCTCAGCGTCAGAGGGGGAAAAATGGTGCAGTGGCCTTTTCGGCATGAAATATTGCAACTTTCACTCTCTCTCAGAGCTCTTTGTAGAAAAGGGACTGATGCGTAGAATTAACCTTCACGATGTCCGTGTTTCTCCGTCAAGCCTTTTGAGTCGATGCGGTTTGAAAGTCTAATGTAAATAGCAGAAGGTCACCAGAGGCTTTTGTGAATACAAGTGCAGTATTCCTTGCAGACATCTGCTGAAGAAAAGACTGGTGTCATAATGAAGCATTATTGGGCTTAAAGTTAATGGCTGCAATTAAAGCTATTAAATTAAAAGAACCAATAAGATATCAAAGCCACTTCGGCAGGAACAAAGGCAGGTTTAGCCTGATAAAAGACAAAGAAAGAAGGAAAAACGTCTCTATTCATCTAACAGGTCACATCAGCAGGACTCGTTTTTACAAAGTTCAAACTTTTTGACGATTCTCAACATGAAATTGAACCCATTATACTTCTGTAACGTGACATTTCCAAGCGCGTTTTTGTGTTTGATTTGCCAGATTTCATGGGGAAAAATGTGAATAGGTCCATACAAATGCACAGTATTGTTTCACAATTCATTTTCGTGGCCTAAAATTTGCACTGTAGAGTACATTGAATGTTATTAGACTGGCACGCACTGATTTTGCTCAGTTAGATGTGTTCCTGGGTCAACCCTGGAACAACATTTTAATCCAAAAATTTAGCATTGACCATATCTCTACACCTAAACCTAACCTTACCCATGAGTAATCCCTAAAATCAGAGGAAATGATAGATGGATAACACTAATTGTAAGCCTAAACTTCACAAAAACTATAAACTGGTTCTTCAAATCTGATTGGTTAATCACAATGTTGTTCCAGGGTCAACAAAGATGTTGATCCAGGAACATGTCACACTTGGTAAAATCAGGTTCTGCATTAGACTGCAAACTCAACACATATTATAGCCAAGCCGCGTAATACAGACACATAAAACCGCTTATGTAACGCAAGGCTAAGTGAAATTCATTTTAACAAATGTATTGAAGAGAGCTGCCAATGCAGAAGCCAAACATTTGGAAAAATGGTATTTCATTAACAGATTAATCACAGGACAGTGCTGGAGCGAGGAAAGAGAAAGAAAGGGATTGTTTTAAATGAGCGTCACTGGTAAAAGGCAATGGTCATATTTAATTCTATATCACCCTAATTAAAGTCTGTGATAAGGTGAGCAATAGACACACAACACCAGCGGCCCTATTAATAGTCTGGGCTCACGGCCTGACTGACTTCACAGGGAGCAGTAACTCTGGCTAATTTTATTAATAAAATCATCTCTCTCCAGAATTCCCCTTTCATTTCCCACATCATCCTTTATGGCTCTCATTTAGACATCAGCTCCTCTTTTTCTGGCACACACACAATCTCTTAATGAATTACTGCACGAGTCGCTTATATCTCTACAACACACTACTGCTGTGCAATACAGCTAAAACAATTACTATATAGCTATATATAGTTATACACACACACACACACACACACACATTAAAAACAAAGACAAATCAAGGTACCATTGATTCGAGACAGTTTTCCACACTAAATGAATGTAAGAGTGGTATTTTATCAGTAATACTACAAAGAGAATGCCATGAACATTTCCAATTGATGAATTTGCAAAGAGAAAATTAGACTCCATTTTCGCTACTGATGTTTAAATCTTGACGCTCTCCAGAGATTACAAAACTAATCAGCTAAAATGTAAGACTGATAACCACTTATTTAATTGCTAGTTAGTCAAACTAGTTCGTAAGACTAGTCTTTACATGGCCACTGTAATTATTAAAATATATAACAGAATAAGCGACCATACTAAATTTTATTAGATTTTAAATTATTAAATTTTCTTGCCAACAAATGGGTAAAACCTAGTGGTTTGAAGGATTGTGGCAAAGATTGGAAAGATTTAAAATGACAGTTAATTGGTATTTTAGGGCTGCACTGTGATCCTTAAATACAGTCTTTTAATGTCATCTAATGATTCTGGTTCGAAACATGCCTGACTAGATTTTTTGGTATATGAACTACTGTTACACTCAATGACATTTTAGTGGGTGTCTTCTGTAAACCATGGTAAAAATGTATGAAAGTCATTATTTTCACTCAGAAATAATAAAAATAATCAGGACACATTCTAATGTATGAAAGAAAGAAAAAATAAAGCTATATAAAACTTCTTGTTTTGATGCTCGAAAACCCCTTTTCATCTTGGACCAAACTATACTGTCAATACTCGATATTGCCCAGCTGTACATAACTTAAAAACAAACATATATGCACACTAAATCTTTTTTTTTTTTTTTTTTTGAAGTTGCTAATGCATTGCTAATGCAGCCAAACACATGCATATTCCATAATTTTTAGTGTGGCCTACCAGAAGATATTCCAGCCTTACCACCAAACTTGAGCTTGATCTGTCCTAGTCAACTAGCCTGATGCCATCCACACACTTTGAGACACATTTGAAAATTGGCTCATTTAAATGCACAGCGCACGCATCTTTCTTGGCTTTGTGCAGCTATAGATTTTCTCCTGCATGGAAAAATAAGCAGTAAGCGTGCAACCTAAAACATGTTCTGCAGTCCTACCTTTCCGACGTAAAGCGGCTCCGTTCCGGTGTATTCCTCCACGACAAAGAACTGATTCCAAACCCATCCTCTCTTCACACGCTCGTGGGAGATCGGCCATTGCTCGGGATGTCTTCCCATCATCCCAACACTAGTCCTTATGGTCTGACCGGAGAGCCATCCGCAGCACTGCAGAATTCCCAGAGTCACTGCCAAAACCTGAGCTCCTCCTCTCCAGCGGGGAGCCATGTTTGAACACACTCTCGTCTCTACATGGGGCAGAAGTCAGAAACTTGTTCAAGATGAAGCTTTCCACCCAACCGCTTGATTGCTTGAGAAAAGCTCCTTGACTCTGGGGTTGAGGAAGGTAAACAAGAGTTCGCCGCTTCTCAATGCAACTATAAATCCAATCGGTTTTTGGTCATCATAGAGGCCAACAGGTCCTCAAGAGGGCTTCTAAGAGGAATCTTTCTTGGGAAGATGAGGCCGTTTCGGTGATGCACAGCTATAACTCCTCCGTTTTGATGTCCGTGTTGGGATTTTCAACGACGGGTACCAATCACAAAGCCATTGAAGTCCTATTTGTGCTCGAGTTGAGTTTTAAGTTGAATAGCTACTGGACGAAACTGCAAACATGTCAAAAAACATTGTTTTATGGCTCAATCTTGGCAATCCCATTGTGAGCCTGGAAATTTATGAACGCTCCATGTTGACCGCATTAACAAAAAGGGTGTAATCCAAACATTTTCCATTTCATTTCCATGTGTACGCTTCACATCCCAAAGACAAAAAAGCAATCCTCAAATTTCAAGAATGCAATTTGTTACTCAAAATCAGAAGCATTATTATCCCAATCTAGATCCATGTGTCGTGGTAATTCTTGACCTGCAGGGTTGAGTTTGAGTTCATGTCGACCTCAGCATCTGATCACCTGCAATAGAGCGAAGATAACTGGTTAGAGAAGCCAAAAGTCCTTATGTAACAGGGAAAAGCAATAAATGGAAACTTCTAGCTGGCCATGCAGAGATAACTAAACTAACTAACAGAGCGAACTAAGATGATAGATGGCTAAATAGATATTTGACTACTGGTTAACATTAACCAATGATAAGCACTGCCTAGTTAATAATAATAAAGGAAAGTCTCAAAAGAAAGGCCACGAAAACATAAATGTTATTTTTGGAGTGAAGTAAATATTTACACCACAGTTTTCAAAGTTAAATAATTTGAATATTATTACATTTTTTAAATATATATATATATATATATATATATGTAATTTAATAATCATTTAATATTTTAAATTAATACATTTAATAATTTTTTTTTCATTTCAATATTTAATTTAATTTAATTTAAGTTTCCATTTATTATGCTTTACTTCTCTAACCAGTTAGCTTTGCTCTGCAATAATAATAATAATAATAATAATAACAACTATATTATTGCTGCTGTTGTTGTTGTCTTGCAAGGAAAAATAATATTAAATTCAATCTATTAGAGCAGCAATATTTATCTTTATATCAGAGCAAAGATAACAACTTAGAGAAGCAAAAAAAAAAAAAAAAAAACATGTAAAGGGAAAAAGCACTAAATGGAAACTTAAAGCTGACTATGCAGCTTCAAAATGGGATCCAGTTGCAATAAATCAATAGTGGAACAAACTGTATCGATCCTTCACTTCTTGTTATGGCGTTCTCACTCTTGTTAAACAAATACATAATTCAATACATGCCGCAGTGAATTTGCCGTCCTCCCCGACACACAAAACGTTTTTAAAGCGGTCGCCAATCTAAATTCTTTGATTTTCTCCTGGATTCCACAGGACTGCAGCAAGAAAACGCACCTTCATTTAGGTGATCTACCTGAAAAGCATTTCTCAAAGCAGAAACTTTGTGCTCAGCAAGAATCCGGATAATGTGTTAGGCCCAAGAGCAATGTCTTCTGTGTTAGAGAGCCAGGTGTGGCTGGAAAAGGAAAAAGGGAGGTTTATATATCATGAACTTGAGCCCAAAGCATCTGTCTGCCGAGATGCGGCCCACGGCAGGCGCTTACACTTGAGGCTATCTGATTAATTGCATGAGGGAGCACTAATTGGATAAAAGTATTAATCAATTAATTCAATCCATTAGAGCGGCAACCCTAACGCTTAAAACAAACACTGGTCAGGAAGGTGAAGATAAGCTACGGCCCCATTGTGCATCAGCCAAAGCGCAATTGGGCAGGGGAAATGATTAATGGTCTTTGAGGCTTGCAGAATAAGAGAAAAACAACAACATTTAGCATGGCTGAAATGTCACAACCTCAAGGCTAAAAGATTACAGCTCCTGCGGACAAGCGCGGGCCAAGAAAGGCCCTTCAGGATATTGGTTGTTTAACCTTTGGCAGATGGTTGCTGCGGCTTCACGTCTGGTGGAAGGCCAACGAGCCGTTTGCGTCGTCTAGTTAAGACACTCATACAGAAACATCCAGAAAGACAAATGACCTTGTAAAGAGGGTGAAAAATTAAACACTCATTGCCAGTGCTGAGTAATAACCAGAGGTGGACAGTATTTTTACTTAGTTACAATTTTCAAGTATCTGTACTTTACTGAAGTATTTTTATTTTTACTTCACTACAGTCCAAATCATCATAATGTACTTTTTACTCCACTGCATTTCAGAAAAAACATGTTGTTCCTCATTACATTTTGAACCGCAGAAATCGTTACGCACTACGAGACACAATAGCGGTGTCTGACTGGTTCACAAATCGCAATGAACGATTCATTTGTGAATTGGAATGATTCGATTGGATCTGTTCTCGAGTCAGCAACTCACTGATTCAAATGATTGATCAGAGCGAGTCTCCAGTTAACAATTCACAGAATTCCAAAGAATCTGAGATCCTCGGAGCTTGAGTGCGCGCACGACTAATGGCACGAAAAGTAAGTTTCTAATGCTGAACTTTAGCAATTATTATTTTCATATTTAGCTCACGGTTCTTTGTGTGCTAAAGTTCACGGCTACGGCTATAAAAGGCCTGTTTAAGTCCACTGTATGAAATTCTTGAATGTAGACATGTCCATGTTTATATATTACCATCGGAATGAGACAGGTTTTAAAAACTAAACATTACGTTAAAATTGTCCATACATCTTTTTTGCAGCGTTTGTATAGCGTTCTTCTAAAAATACTAACACATTTTGCCCAATGTGACGTCTGTTTTTATATTGTATGTTTACATTTGGCAACACACATTTTGTTTTTCCTCATTTCTATATCCTTTTTTTGTTATTTTCACTTGTTTGCACACTTGAATTATCAGTCATTTTAGTAGTAGCTATCAGTGTTATGACGTCTTTTTAACAGGAGAACAGAATTGCAAAATAAATGAATATTTATCCCTTTATCACAAGTATTTTTGTACTTTTACCCAAGTAAAATTGAAAATGAGTACTTAATTTTACTGGAGTAATATTTTATTAGGGTATCTGTACTTTTACTTGATTTGTGTACTTCGTCCACCAGGTAGTAACTGATTACAGTTACTTTATGAATTACATGATTACATATTGTTCGTACAGTGACAGCAAATTATTCATAAATTATTATTATTTTTTTCTCTTTAAAGGTATTCTTTCTAAATATGTGTGTCAAAAAAGTGTGTCATACCATTTAGCATGTAATGTCATTGCTGTTTATGTTTGTTCATGTATGTATGTATGTATGTATGTATGTGTGTGTGTATATATATATATATATATATATATATATATATATATATATATATACACACACACACACACACACACACACACATTACATTTTTGTGATTTAATTAATTATTATCTTTTTATCAACTCAGTCAAACAGACTGCAGTTCTTACATTAACCCCAGTTTGGGTAACCCTGGAGTAATGTAATGTTTGATGCATTTTATGTTGTTGATATCAAAGAATGAAACACATTTTCTTTCTCTGTGCTTGTTTACATACATGTGGTACTGTACATTTAATTATAAGTTTATATCAACTTAGGTAAAAAGTAATCTAAAAAGGATAAGTAACTGAGATTACTAAAAAGTAATCTAAAAAGTCAGAATACATTACCTAAAATAAATACTGTAACCTAGGTTACGTTACCAACTACAATTTTCATCATGTAATCTGTAATCAGTAACAGACTACAGTTTTTAACTAATCTACCCAGCACTGCTCATAACAAGGTCTTTATGAACAACCGACAGTGATACTGTATGCATTAACACTGTGAACATGAATGGCGAATGAAGATTAGAGGACATAAACACAAAGCTGTCTCGAGAACCTGGTAAAATCAACATGTACAGTATGTTTACCACCCCTGAGTGATGAAATCACCTCATTATCACCCTCTAGGAAGACAGTTAGGCTTGGTGATCTTTCCAAACAGGCAAAGCGAGAAAGTCCAGACACCATTTGGACGCAGATGCATTCGTTATCACACTAAAAATACCACGTGCAATTTATACAGTAATAGGATCCAGCCTATTGCAATCTTATTGCACAGTTCTCATGCTAGCATTTTAGCAGATGGTAAACAGAGAAACCCTGACTTTGGTTTTGATCTTTATTTCTAAAGATAAACACACACAGTTTTCACCAGAGTAGCTTATTGAGCTTATTAGCCACCTGCGGTACGAACCGATGCAATGCAATCTAGTTTTTTTTTTTTTTTTTTTTTAATAGGAATATTCCTTAGTTTTCCAAAGCAAAAGGTTTTCTGCACTAACTGTTGGTTATTTTTGATGCTAAAGGACTGTGACGTGTGACATTTAGCTCCGCTTCAACTAACATCTCAGGTCAAGCGGTGATCCGGGTCACACTTTGCATCTAAACACGCAGGACGAAGAAAAATAAAGTTCAGTGCAAACAACTGATCCTTAAAATATGCATGTGAGGATGGCCGACTACAAACGGAAAACATCAGAAAGGCCCTAAAAAACTCCATTATGACTTCAAAACACACACTCACAAATATGCCAATCAAAAGCATCAGTCAATCAATCAAAAGCACGCTTTTGCATTTCATTGATCTAGCGTAATATTTTTCATGTTTCCAATTAGTCTGCAATGTTCTTGTCTTGAAGAGGCAACTTCAAAGTAATGTTGTTTATTCCCTTTCGCCTCAAAGAAAAACTATTTAGGGCAAGTGAAGATTAGCTGGTTTTTGACTATCTAGAGTTTCCTAGTAGGCCTGACCAAATGCATATGATAAATTATAAACCATTTATATCAAATATTTTCTCCGGCTGAATGCTGCACTCTTCTGATGTAGTTCTCTAACCGTTTGCTCAAAACTCTCAACCCTTGGGCAGTTTATGGAGAAAAAGCACAAGCTAGTTAAAATTTTCCCTCTAGTTATCCACTCTTGAAATTTTCATGATGAGTTTACACAATTCAGCCCTTATTAAGATGTGGTATGGAGCGTAAATGAGGCTCTTTGGGGTCAGCTGTTGTAGAATAACGTCAATTAGTGAATATCTGCGGAAAGGCCGGTCGTGTAACACCAACGCTGGTCTGATACAGTCGTAATGCCACCCAAAACGCTATTGGCAAGCTGGACGCGCTCATTCGTGATCTATTAGGTCATGGATTGATTATAAAACATGGCTGCTACTTCTCATCAGACGTCAGCCGGAGAGCAGAGGCCGTGACAGCCGGCAACCGGAGCCAGAGAGGAGACTGATCACCGCAGAGTAATGGGCTTCAGGCCAGAGAAAGAGACCATACCTCGCTCTCTCTCTCCTCCGACAATCTCCTTTTCACCTGCGCGACATCCATCGCTTTAATGGGGATCACTGACTGCCTATTAGGCGCTCCTGAGCAAACAGCCACAAACACGCGAGAGGGGTTGAAAGCACTGCTCCAACTTTGGGATCGCAAAAATAGAGCCACATGTCAGAAACAACTCACCTTTTGTGGACTTTTGTAACATTAGAAATGTCTGTACTGTCAGTTTTTATCAATTTGATAACTTTGAGCAGCTTGTTTTCAACAATGTGTCACTGAAGACTGGAGTAATGATGCTGAAAATTCAGCTTTGATCAACATATTTGCACAGAAAACAGTTATTTTAAATTGTAATAATATTTCACAATATTACTGATTTCTTACTGTATTTTTGATCAAATTAATGCAGCCTTGGTGAGCAGAAGAAAGAACAAAGAGTAAAAACTTTTCACCTGCACGACAGTTATCCCTTTAATGGGAATCACTGACTGCCTATTAGGCGCTCCTGCACAAACAACCACAAACACAGCACTTGTTAACACTCTTATATACATTTTTCTTCCAACTTTGGGCATCTCAACAAATAGAGCCGCATGTCAGAAACAGCCCGCCTTTGTCAAAGTAGTTCAAAGTATTAAATGAGAAGAGATCCAAAACATCAGACTGATTAAAATCTGGGAGGATTTGAAAAAGAAAAACAGCATTTGGAAACTAATAGCCTGAGGTTAATAAGCTGCGCTGGCCCTCTTCTCCGGCTGTGCGGTGTTTTGATGTGTCATCCGATTATACATTTGCCAAGCGCTCCCCCAAGCATGTATCAACGCATGAAAGCTCTCATCAAAGCCCAAACCACATGCACTTCTAATGACTGTGGTCATATAAATGAACCCACACACCTTCACTGCTGCAGTCTGACATCTACTCACTAAAAATCATACAGATAGGACATATACATGGCGTTTAATAATGACAGATGTGTAATATGACATATTCAATGAGCTAACTACTCACAAGATTTTAGAAAAAGATGCATTACCATCAGCAATCACCTAAATCAAAAGTGACATATCTGATAGATTTGATAGATGGTAACAAATAACAAATGATTACTGGTTAATGTTAACCAATGACCAGCACTACCTAGTTGACAAAAAGACAAGAATGAGCCAAAGGACTGGTCTTTAAAAAATAAATAGATAAAAATATTTTGAAGTGAATGAAATATTTACACCACACTTTATCACTGTTTTCAAAGCTAAATGATTTGAGTATTATATTTTATTTATTTTATTATTTTATTTAGTATATTATTTATAATAATTGAATATTATATTATATAATATGATTAAATATATATTTATAATATTATTTATATTATAAATTTAGGACATTTAAACCAGTGTAATTATTTAAAATATAATAATAATAATAATAATAATAAGTTCTTATAGTTGTTATAATTACTGTTGTTATTGTTATATTATATAATTATTAATAGTCATTACTATATACACACACACTTTATAACTTAATTGAATAATTGAAATAATAATAGTTTATTATTATTATTTTTATTATTATACAGTCAAAAACATGCTGTTTTAGAGCAAACTGAATAGTTACACCACAAATTATCATTGTTTTAAAATTTTATTGAAAACTGTCATGAATTAAATTGAATATTAATTGAATACATTTTGAATAATTGTCAGATAGCTCAGGGCATTTAAATGAAGTATCATTAGCCTTAAAACATGCAAACTGGCATGAAGGCTATAGCAGCTATATAAATTATTATCTGGTGTATGCATAAACATGAAATTGAAGATGCATAAATAAATCCCCAACGTTTTCTCCCAAACACAGCTGCCCTTCAAAAATGACTCAGTATTAGTGTTGCAAGATAATCATGTCACGCACATAAACCCAAATATTTGGGAATGCGGCATCAATTAGCAGCACTCACAAACACCTGGACAAGCCTCAATACCTCTAGTGTCGCCTCACTCTTCCATTTGGCTGCAACTCTGAGCTCTAGAGACCAGCTATTATGCCCTGGAATCAGGGATCCGGATAGAAGTAGCCCTTGTCCAAGACACGCTGTTTCCTTGGCAGAGTGGAGTGAGCGTGTTGGAGGGGCTGAAGCGGAGCGGGGCGGGGGTGAAAGTGGACTCGATTGGCAGACGGTGGCGGCTGTAATGGATTGAGCATCAAGAGTAAATGGTGCCGTAGCGTATGCTGCCTTTCATTAAGCCGCGTGTTTGCTTACAGGAAGTAATGAGAGGAGACATATATTGTCACAGCCTTAGAAAAGCCGCATGGCTAATTACCGTAATTATAGTTTGCTGCTGCCTCCTCCCATATATTCTCTATATATCCCTCCCTTCCTGTACCACCTACAGCTTCAACAGTCAAAAGTTTAAGATTTTTACTGTTTTTGAATGAAGTGTCTTCTCTCACGAAGTCTGCATTTATTTGATCAAAAATACAGTTCAATTGTGAAACAGTATTACTATTTACAAGAACTGTTTTCTATGTGAATATATTGTAAAATGTAATTTATTTCTGTGATCAAAGCTGAATTTTCAGCATCATTACTCCAGTCTTCAGTGTCACATGATCCTTCACAAATCATGCTAATATGCTGATCAATTTAATGTATCCTTGCTGATTAAAAGTATAGTTATTATTTATATATCTTAATGACCCCAAACTTTTGAATAGTAATGTATAACAGATGTGCTACTTCATATTTTTAATGTAGGTTTCAGCCTTTTTTTTTTTTTTTACACTATTTATTAATTTAGGTTAACATTTTTTTTTATTAGAAGTATTTTTTTAAATATATAAATTGATATAATACTCATATGTAGTATATTTATATAATAGTTACATATAGTTATATAAAATTAGTTACATATAGTTATATAAAAATAATATATAATGATAGTTACATACCACTGTTCAAAAGTTTGGTTCATAAGTTGTTGTTTTTTTTGCTTACTTTTATTTAGCAAAAGTGCACCAAATTGGTCATCATTTTTTGTGGAATTTTTGTGCTTCTTAAGCAGCAAATCAGCATATTAGAATGATTTTTGAAGGATCATGTGACACTGAAGACTGGAGTAATGATGCTGAAAATCCAGCTTTGATCACAGCAATAAATTACATTTTACAACATATTCACACAGAAAACATCTATTTTATATTAAAATAATATACCACAATTTTTACTGTATTTTTGATTGAATAAATTCAGTCTTGGTGAGCAAGGTGAACACAAAAACAATAAAAAAAAAAAAAATTCTGACTGGTAAAAGTAAAGGTTCTCTATTGGCATCTATGGTTCCATAAAGAACCTTTACTGTAATATCAATGGAACCTGATCAATGGAACCTAATAAAGGTTCTTCTGATTAAAATGTTCATCAAAATGGTTCTTCTACAACTCTGCTGCAACAACTCCTTTTGTAACCTTTATTTTTAAGAGTGTATTCACTTTAGAAGCTTCTATGCTGTTCGTATCTTTTTCGCCCTATTATTTTCTCTCTCTCAGGCTTTTCGCCCTGCCAGCTGCGCAATTACTCAGTGGCTCGTCTCACGGGTGACTAGCAGGAGTGGAAGTCCTGGCGCTGACCGGTGATCAGCCGTGGCCGATGGACGCTCCTGGCAAAGGCACGAGGAGGTGGTTGTCCAGCTGACAGCTGTCCACGAGCTCCTCGGGGCCCTCACCGGGGGCCGGGACCTCTGCTTTACTGCTGCCAGCCAGGGGTCAGAGTTTGGTTGGCTGGCTTCAGCATTTAACCCCTGCTGGTACAAACCATAACCACAGCAAATCACATGTTACACAGGCTTACAGAGCAACAAGGAGGTCTAGAAAACCTGCAGAGGTAAATTAATGCACTATGTAGGGATGGGCGATATATCTCAAGCGATATGTATGCGCATCTCGTCAGTAAAACCGGTTCCTTGATTGGCGGTAAATCCCCAACACCTGTTTTCAAATGGAGCGGCGTTTAATACACGGAGCAGTAGATCACTGAGAAGCTACGCAATATCGCGTTCATTATTGAAGGCGATTCATCTGCGATAATGAACGCGATATTGCGTAGCTTCTCAGAACCGGTTTTACTGATGAGATGCGCATGCATATCGCTTGAGATATATTGCCCATCCCTAGCACTATATAGCAAATCTCAACGGCATGGCTTTTTATTTTGTCACAAGTAGCAACTACATTATTGCTCAGATCTTTACGTAAAGTTACCCATTTTTATCTGCATGCATACAATATACTGGCATATGTGACCCTGGAGCTTAAGTAGCACGGGTATATTTGTAGCAATAGCCCAAAATACACTGTATGGGTCAAATGATTGAGTTTTCTTTTATGCCAAAAATCATTAGGATATTAAGTAAAGATCACGTTCCATGAAGATATTTTGTAAATTTCTTACCGTAAATATCTCAAAACTTAGTTTTTGATTAGTAATATGCATTGCTAAGAACTTCATTTGGACAACTTTAAAGGTGATTTTCTCAGTATTTTGATTTTTTTGCACCCTCAGATTCCAGATTTTCAAATAGATGTATCTCAGCCACATATTGCCCTATCCTAACAAACCATACATCAAAGGAAAGCTTATATATTATGTATAAATCTCAATTTCAAAAAATTGACCCTTATGGTTTTGTGGTCCAGGGTCACATATGGTGATCTATACTACATAGCAAATCTCAACTGCATGATTGCTTGTATTTTTGTCCAGCTCTATTCTGCTAAATGCAACTATAAGGCATGAAGATATTAAGATATTATAAACAATAATATCATGGTTTTCTGTAAAGCAATGTATATTGTGAATAGCGCTATAAAAATACATTTCTGAATACAAGATTTGAGTCAAAGCTAAATCACATGCAAACATGACAAAATGTTTTCATTTTGTCAATGGCAACAAAGAAGTGACAAAAAACTAATGAGGCTTGACAAAAATGAAACTATTTTAACTAAAGCATACTGTTGACAAAATATAATGGAAAAAAAAGTAAATGCACTGAAAATGTTTTTATAATGAATTCAAGCAAATAACCCAACCACATTCTGAGCTGAAACTAACTAAACTAACCAGAAACTAACCAGCTTTGCTTTTGCTAACTCACATTCATGCCTTATTAATTAAATAAATTGAATTTAATCAGATATAAACATGACAACTCACACTTGCAAATGCTAGTAGATGAACTTGAGGTGACTGTCTTATTGTAATTATGGCATTGCTACAACAACAAGCTCCTGTACAATGAAATATCCTAATCATTCTCCAAAAGAACATGAATTACAGTCCCTATAACAAGTAGAATTAACAACACTAACTTCTAAACAGCTGAGTACTCATTATAACTTCATTATTTGTCATTGTTTCAGGAGCTCTACTTCTCATACGACAAAGAATCAATGCTTAATGAATGCTTTTTGTCTTGCTTTGCACTTGAAATCTCTACAAATCTTTAAAACAAGATACATTTACTTGGGCAGCAATGCTGCATATGATATTAAGACTTTTATTTATAGATTGTATCTTAAGTGCATTTCATCTTAATAGACTGGCAGATTTGTTTTCACTTGTCAGCTTAACTTAAAAATTGGCCAGTTCAACCAAATGCACTTGTATTAAAAGACACAATTTATGCAAACCAGCCCTGATATATTATGCAGTGAAAATTTGTCTTGTTTCAAGAATTTTTTGGATATTTTTGCAGGAAAACAAGGCAAAACTACCAATTAAAAAACAGTGGCAGTGAAATTAAATAAGTTTAAACAATATTGACAATGCTTAAAAATAAAACCAAAATTATCCAACCAAAAAAAATAAATATGATATAATAAAATATAAATATGTAACAAATACATAATAAACAAATAAACAAAACTATTAAAAATGGTGAAAGAACATTACTAAAACTATAAAAAAGAAAATTGAGAATACAAAAATAAAAAATAGCATATAAATAATACTAAAATAAGACAGGAAGCAGAAAAAAATATATATATATATTTCCATGCATTACAGGAAAATGTGGAAAATGTTAGATAAACTGAAAAAAAAATCCTATGTTAATTTTGTTCACACACACACACACACACACACACACACACAAATAATAATAATAATAATTAAAGGACATTGGAATAAAAACAAAAAAATGTAAAAGTGAGCAGAGCCCAGAGATCTCAGCAGAGATCTGGGTTATTGCAGCTTTAATTAGCCATCAGACGAGCATGAGTCCTCACAGACGGATCACAGCATCAACACAAGCATCGACAGCATCCGCGGTTAGCACTAGCGTCTCACTCTGCCCTTGACAGGGTGTTTACAGCCCCTCTGCGTTTGCTGTCAGCTCGCATTGGAACGCTCAACTGTTTGTCCCTGACATATCGTCAGAAATCATGATAAAGCACACAGACGACAAGAAAGCAATTTGATTTGATTTGAAACAAGCGCAGCCACTTCATACACATCTGCAGCTGTTTGAATACTAATATCAGTGCACTCGAAACAGAAAACGCATCTCAGATCAAGAGAAAAGGCATATCTAGTGACCAGGGGCCGGGCAATCTCACACTCATCCAGGCCATCCCATACACCCACAACAAATTTTGAAACCACGGACAACAATATTTTTTTGTATGGCCATCATCATCACATAAAAATCCCTAGGCTGGGGCCAAGCAAAATAATTAAAGGTTATCACTTGAACTTCCATTTTCCTTTTCAGTCTTTTCATTTTCCCTGACATCTCTCTGTCCCTCATGTGTATGTTTACTTTTTTCACTAATTTTCTTGTACCTGTCACTTTTTCATCAACACATCTCCACCTTGTTGCAAAACAACCACCTCATTATAATTTGTTTGCACATAGTATACGTTTTAGAAAAAAATAATCATTAAATTAGGACAATGTGTTATTGTTTTATCTTGCCTAAATGTCAAAATTAGCACAATAATAGCTACATCTTGAATATATCTTAACACTGAACATGTTTTTGCAATTCTGGGGAACTGTTGGGATGCTGTTGTCATTTCAGTGCACCAGCATTGAAAGTTTACGACTTTGTAAATGCGTTCAAATTTCAAAGCCTAAACACAATTGCACGCTCAAATCAGCACGTCTCGCGTATTGATTCCAAAGAATGAGACGAACGTCTAGATTGCAGCACTAAATGAGATTTCGTCGTGATGCCTAGCGCCACGAAAGCGTCCAAATGAAAACCGCAGGCTTGATACAAAGCACAAACTTATTCAGCAAAACTGGACCTTTTGTAGCAGAATAAATAAACCAGCGAAAGCCTATTGTGTGGATCCTTTACAGCGGCTAAATCTCAGCTTTTCAAACTGCACAGGGGCATTGTGCATAAACAATCCAATCCAACATGAGGAGAGAGTGAAGGCGACACCGTATTTGACCACTTCATCATCAATCTCCATGTGCATTTCTTCCACAATGCAGCTCATTTTCTACATGTCAGCCACACAGCTGGAACATCTCATGCTGTATCCCTGCTGAGCCAGAAGATCCGCATTAGGCCAAGATTCGGTCAGCGAGGCCTGAGCTCTTAGTCTGAGTCCTCTCGCCTCTGGAGCAGGTAGGGGGAAAATAAGCTGGGACTAGACAAATGCAGTCAACTTAAATGAGGGGCTCAGGGATACAGCTTGACTTGTTTCCACACGCTGGGGAAAATAAGGCAGACAGGCCGAGAAATGCTCCGGCAAACAGTGGAAATCCACTCTCCTGTGACCTCAAGAGCCACACGCGTGACGACTGGTGTGGACAGGTTAAAAAAAAAAACTGGCTGAGGAAACGAAAACCATCGGAAAGGTCATTTGGATAAGGACTGGATAAGGTATCGTTTGGATAAGTATCGCCATGCAACATTCAGAACAGGCTGTTAGCTAAAGATAAACCAAATATAAATGTAACTGGTATTTGAAATGAAATAAAATATAAATATTAGATGAAAAAAAAAATTACTAAAACTAACACTAAAATAAACATTAAAGGAATACAGAAACATTAAAATAATAATAAAAAAGACAAATGATTGAAACAAAATTAAAATTAAAAAGAAAAGATGAAAATATAAAACTCAAAATGAATAAGTTTAAGCCGAAGTATTAAATTACTAAAACCAACACTGAAATATTCATTAAAGAAATAAAAAATTACAAAAATAATAAACATTACAAAATTACATATACTGAAACTTAAAATGAAAAATGCAAATATAAAAGGCAAAATTCATAACTTTGTTGAAATATTTAAATTACTAAAACTAACACTGAAATATGAAATATTACAAAAAAAAAAAAAGAATCACATAAAATTGCTAAAACTTCCAACTAAAATTAAAATGGAAAATGAAAACAAAACTCAAAAAGAATATGTTGAAATACTAAAATTACTAAACACTGAAACACACTAACAACTAACACTGAAATAAACATTAAAGCAATATAGAAATATTTATAATCAACATCATGACGACAAAATCACATAAAATTTCTAAAACAAACTAAAATTAAAATGAAAACTGAAAATATAAAACTAAAAGAATTCCAAATATTAAAAAGTACTATAATAATAATAATATAGTACTATTTATTACAAATATTACTAAAATAACTCTAGTCTATCATTTTGTCTGTAAATGTTTAACATTCAAAGTTTGCCCCCTCAAACTTTGCTCATAAAAAAGAACAGTTTTTGTTTCAGTTATTGAATTTCTTTTCATTTTTAATTAACTAAATAGTACTTACATTCAAATTCAAATTTCAGTTCTAATTTCTGTTTGTTACTTAACTCGGATTCAATTTAAATGCAAAAATGTCACTAAAAATAAAAATCAAAAAAATCACATTTAATTCTGAATGATACACAAACCTGGACAACAATACAGTCATTTTTCACATCAGTGTCAATGATTTCAATGCAAAGGCTTCTGAAATAATAATAGTAAAAAAAAAAAAAAATTTCTGGTTGCTAGTTAACAATGTCAGGGATACAAAATCATTTTAAATTCAAAATCAAACATGTGCAGTATACTTCCTATTTCTGAGTGAAACAATCGGGATTTAATTTGGTTCATCTGTACTTGACTGAATTGTGAAATATTGAATTTGCAGTGAGTTGTGGACCAGTCGTCACTCGACGGCCTCTCCAAAGCTCTTCTCTGTTCGCTACGCTTGTCATTACACAAATCAGCAGCTAGCGAGCCCTAAAGTGTCCCTGGGTGTTATTTATTTCCCATCACGCCCTATCAGACCCTACAAATGTTTTGACAGGCCCGGCCCATCTCTCAAAGGCTTCAGGGAATACACAAAGATAACCGGCAACCTCTGAAACCCAACAACAGCCCGGGAGGAACAGGAACGCAGCAAAAAATGTGCAGATATTATATTATACAAGTCCAAAAATCTCAGACAAGTCATTATCACACCTCCATCTCAAGCAAGCACTCGGGCACAACAGCAGAAGAGAGTCGGACCGACTCTGACTTTTAGCGGCGCAGAGTAATGGGAAACATCATGTAGATTGGAGTCTTTAGCTTGCGCCTCTCCAGGGTCGCGTGCTGAAATTGGAAAAACAGTGCAGATGGCAGGGGAGCCGAACGCATCTTCTGCACTATAAACGCCAAACATCTGGCCCATTGTGCATTTGTCATTTTCATGACCTTTAGATGCGATGAGAAATCTGAAACACGGCAGTGATCTGCTCGGGTGAATCTCACCAAACCTGTCAAAAGCATATGCCGCTCATATATCACTGCAAAGTGAAAAGACTATTTTTAGGATCACATTAAGGAGATTTTTGCCATTGTGACATTAATTTCATAACAGTTAAGTGCATCCCGAGCCTAACTGCATTATTATAATGTAATATACTGTCGTTTGGGGTCAGTAAAATCTTATTTTTAATTGAAAGTGAGTTACTGTTAACTAATGTTAAAATGTTTCGATAACTGAAAAATTTGGTAAATAATTAGATCAAAAACCTTACATGAAAATGTAAAAAAAAAAAAAAAAAAAAAAAAATCTATGCCTAAAATTAATAAGTTGAACAAAACTATCCCTAAAATTAAAAGACATTTAAATAAACAAATAAATAAGATCTTATTTGTGAGGGTCTTTTTTAAAAAAAATATAATTATTTACTCAGCAAAATACACTAAATTGATCTAAAGTAATGTAACGATTAACGATTTCTATTTCAAGTAAATGCAGTATTTTTTTTTTACATTTCTACTCAAAGAAACTATTTTCAACATTGATAATAATCAGAAATGTCTCTTGAGCAGCAAATCAGCATATTAGAATGATTTCTGAAGGATCATGTGACACTGAAGACTGGAGTAATGATGCTGAAAATTCAGATTTGCATCACAGGAATAAATTACAGTTAACAATATATTCTCATGGAAAACATTTATTTTAATTTGTAGTAATATTTCACAATTTTTACTGTATTTTTACTTAAATAAATGCAGCCCTGGTAAGCATTTACTGAAAAAGCTTACCAGCTCCGAATAGTAGTGTATATATATGAAACTACAAAGTATATAGTGTACTGGCTGTAGTTTATGCTGATTAATATACAGTATACAGTGTACGCACACTTTCCTGTCTATTGGTGTGTGAAATGTGACCCAGACATGTTTTGGAGATTTTGGTTTTGTTTTGATGCTGACTAGCTGACCTCTAAACATCGTATCCGCTAACATGTAGCCTGAATATTTTGTCTGAATGAAAAGCACTTCACTGAAGCCCATCACCCTTATTCTCCGGCGTTGACTGACATGCCCATTACTCTTGTCGTCATTACAATATTGGCTAATAAATCTATTCAGAGGTTTTCTTCGCCCCGGGCGTGGAATATGTAGCCTATTGACAGAGGAAAATGAATAAATATGTAACAAGGACATCGGCCGGAGAAGGAGGAAAATTGACGTTGGGTGCTGTATTAGAGAGCTCGTGGAAATTGCTGAAAGAGCAAGACCCCTCGACCCATTATCAAAAGACAAGCTTCATTTATTTATTTATTTTCCATAAAATTGTTCATGCATAATGTGCAAACAGCCGGTTTGATGGGGTTGATAGGGTTGCGGATGGCTTTTATTAAAAATACCGCAACCGAATGATGACACAGTTGTGTAAACATCTGCATCTAAACTGAAATCCAAATGAACTCTACTCAATGCATAACGCGTTCATGGACATTCGTTTTAGCAACCGCAAGATTTAAGGTCCAGTGCATAAAATCACCTTTTTTAAACACCTTTTTGCTGTCACTAGTTCATTTTGAATGGTCCTGCGGTGTGAGAAAAGAATTTGGGAAAGTACAAATAGTCCATGCAGTTTCTCATTTAATGTAATATGAGTTGCATGCATAATAATTACAAAAGAAACAGCAAAATGCTGTTTAAAGAAGTCAAACAGCAGCAAGTCGACTTCCCAAAGGTATTTTACATCAACTACAGCACCATGGCAAAAGAAATTATGCGAGTTATGAACCTAAATTCATGCGATGAGAGAGAAACCGAGTGGAGTAAAATAACAGAAAACACAACTGACAGACAACACATCTTTCTCGTGCATCGACAACAGACACGAAGCACAACAAGTGCAGTTCAATACATTATGTATAATGTATAATTGATGGTAGTTTTACAGTGTTGACTGGAGTGTTTGAATACAAATGAACGTGATTTCTATGTGTGTCTCGCTCTAGATACACAATCTATTTGTCTAAATAACACGCACAGCCGCCGTTTTATCCTCGCTGACTTTCTCAGCGGGCTATGACTGTGCAAACAATCCCATAAATTAGGAGCGGAGCAGATAAATATCTTTAAAGCAAATTTACGAGCAAAACCACCCATTCAAAAGCACCCCCAGCAAACAGACAATATGGGCAAAATTTCAGCATATTCTACCCTGCTATAAAAGTCTAACTCTGTCCTGAATACACAATGAGTCTCCGGTGTGATGTCCTCTCTATATTCTACCCAGAAGAACTAAAATCTCGTCTGCACAGAATGCTAATGACACACTATCTGGTTGCTTTAGGAGCTCAACTTTAAACTAGTCTCACAAAAATTGCACTGCATCAAACCATACTGAATTACTGTCACATGCATAGACATTTGGTATTAAAGGAATAGTTGGTATTAAAGGAATAGTTCAACCAAAAATTTAAATCTGCTGACAGTATACTCACCCTCGGGCCGTCCAAGATGTTCTGTAGATGAGTTTGTTTCTTCATCAGATTTGGAGAAATTTAGCATTGCATCACTTGATCACCAATGGATCCTCTGCAGTGAATGGGTGCCATCAGAATGAGAGTCCAAACAGCTGATAAAAACATCACAATAATCCACAAGTAATCCACACCACTCCAGTCCATCAGTTAACATCTTGAGAAGACAAAAATCCATCATTAAGACATTTTAGCATTGCTTCTAGCCAGAATATCCATAGATCCATAATAACGCTTCCTCCTGTGAAAAAGTCCATCTCCTGTTGTTCTCTCACATCAAAATCCACCCACTTATTTGTTTAGAGCTGTTTTGGACTCTTCTGCCTTGTAAACAGTGCTTGATCTGTGCAGATTTCTCTCCTGATTCAGACCAGATGACTTTTTCACTGGAGGAAGCATTATTAAGGATTACGTACTCATAATTTGGCCAGAAGCAATGGCTTGAAGTTAAAACATCTTAATGAAGGATTTGTTTCAGCTTTTGGCATCTCAAGATGTTACCTGATGGACTGGAGTGGTGTGGATTATTGTGATGTTTTTATCAGCTGTTTGGACTCTCATTCTGACGGCATCCATTCACTGCAGAGGATCCATTGCTGAGCAAGTGATGGAATGCTACATTTCTCCAAATCTGATGAAGAAACAAACTCATCTACCTCTTGGATGGCCTGAGGGAGAGCACATTTTCAGCCAATTTTCATTTTTGAATGAACTGTTCCTTTAAATATGGCAACAACTGCAAAGCAGCAGGGTAAAATATTGTCTTTCTTTCACTGCATTAGTAAATACCTGAATTCCACCGCAGATCCTGCAGTCTCGTGTATGCGAGGGATCTGACACTTGTCGTGGCAATATTTGTCCATGTGAATAACGCTGTGAAATACGGCAGCTGAATTGAAATACAGTATGGGAGATTGAGACTCTGTTAAACTCACGGTCCCTGCTGTGTAGATTACGGCGAGAAGAGAAATCTACCATTACCGGCCTGCCGTCCCACCTGACCTGCAACACCAGTGAAGAAGAACAGACTGGATGTCTTATTGACCCGTGAGCCCACCGAACACATAAAGACAGACCTGCAATACATCTACAGCCGGCACTGAGACTCACGAGGGATCCGTCACAGTGGCAGCGTTTATCCTACATCACCACAAGAAAATACATCATCTCTGGGTGTTATTACAGTATGGATGATGCAGAATATGGAAGCAATATGATTAATGCCAATGAGATTAATTCAAGAAGCATTTTTCAGTAAATATATTTGAAAAAATTATATTTAATTAAATGCATATGAATAAATATTTACCTTACCTATTTAACTTTGGTATTTCAAAACATGAAAAATGCCACTTGGCATTTAAATTGCATTTTCAGTGCCTATTTTTGTTACCTTTATTTACTAGCTTTAACATTACAGTCACCATGAAATGAAAATTCTATTTTCTAAATGCATGTTGTAGACTTCAATGTAAACAGTCTATGTATGCCTTTCATTTTCATATGTTTAAAAAAAAAAAACTGTAAGCACTAAACAAAAACATGCATATAACCGGCAAATTGCTCAAGGTTGCTGCTTGACCAAAGATAACATGAGGAGAAAAAAAAATAAAGTCAGCACACCACGGCTCCAAAAATAACTAAAGTACACATCAATAAATTGACATTTTTTGGAGCTGTGGTGTGCCAAATAATTTTTTTTTCTACTACAAAAAATTGTAATCAAAATGTCCTAACTGGATATTCCAGAGAAAATGACAGACTTTCTTCACTCATACTGTCTGCTGCGCCTCACGTTTGCCGCCTCCTACTTTTAATTGCCACGCCCACATCTCAACATCCAATCAGTAACAGATGCATAGAAACTAGTCTCCACTCTACTTTTTTTTTTGTTGTTTTTTTTGATAATCATTTTCACTCAGATGTACGTCAAAATACGTAAGTAAATATTACAACTTCCACAACAAGCTCTACATTTTAAAATAGTAACACAACATTTCTACATATACTAATGCATATTTAAATCAAAACTTGTATCTTGCAACACTAGTTAATGCAACATTAATAAAAAATGAACAATTACATTGAGAAAATATGGTGTTAAAAAGGTTTTTTTACTCAGAAATTGTTAAACTTCACAAAGATATAAGTAACAAATTAAATTGCATTTTTAAGTAGAAATTTTAAGTAGAAAGACTAAAGTAGTAATATCTAGTAAAATGTAGATCTAAAAAAAACGGTGTAGGACAAGTTAGTAAATTTCACAAATAATTACAAAGGAACACATTGAAATGGTAATTCCTTGTAAAATGTACTTGAAAAATGTTATTTAGTACAACTTTGAAAAATATTTTTATTGTGATAAAACTTTGGGGAAAAATTGAGATAATATTATTATTTAATGTCTGAATCAGGGTTAGAGGGTTATAGTCAACTGAAACTATATATATATATATATATATATATATATATATATATAATTTTTCTCTCTCTCTCTCTCTCTTTCTATATATATATATATATATATATATACACACACACACACACACACACACATACATACATATACACATACAGGTGCATCTCAAAAAATTAGAATATTGTGAAAATTCATTTTTTGTAACATTTCAAAAACTGAAACTTTCATATATATTTTAGATTTATTACATGTAAAACATTTCAAAAGTTTTTTTTTTTTTTTGATGATTAGAGCTTACAGCTCATGAAAGTCAAAAATCCAGTATCTCAAAATATTAGAATATTTCCTAAGATCAATCAAAAAAAAAAAGGATTTGCAAAACAGAAAAGTTCAAGTTCTTGAAAATATCCCAGATTCCATATGGAGTTCAGGTCAGGCCTGTTGGCTGGCCAATCAAGCACAGTAATATCATGGTCAGCAAAGCACTTGGAAGTGATTTTGGCACTGTGAGCAGGTGCTAAAGTCCTGCTGGAAAAGGAAATCAGCATCTCCATAAAGCTTGTCAGCAGGTGGAAGCAAAAAAGTGCTCCAAAATCTCCTGGTAGATGACTGCATTGACTTTGGACTTGATAAAACACAGTGGACCAACACCAGCAGACGTCACAGCACCCCAAATCATCACTGATTTCAGAAACTTCACACTGGAATTCAAGCAGCTTGGATCCTGTACCTTCCCAGTCTTCCTCCAGACTCCAGACCTTGATTTCCAAATGAAATGCAAAATTTACTTTTATCTGAAAAGAGGACCTTGGACCACTGAGCAACAGTCCAGTTCTTTTTCTCCTTAGCCAAGGTAAGATGCTTCTGACACTGTCTCTGGTTCAGAAGTGGCTTGGTAGCCCTTTTCCTGAAGACGTCTGAGCGTGGTGACTCTTGATGCACTGACTCCAGCTTCAGTCCACTCCTTGTGAAGCTCTCACAAGTGTTTGAATCAGCTTTGCTTGACAGTATTCTCAAGCTTGCAGTCATCCCTGTTGCTTGTGCACCTTTTCCTACCCAAATTCTTCCTTCCAGTCAACTTTGCATTTAATATGCTTTGATACAGCACTCCAGTGAACAGCCACACCTTTCAGTAATGACCCTCTGTGACTTACCCTCTTTGTGGAGGGCGTCAGTGATTGTCTTCTGGGTAATTGCCAAGTCAGCAGTCTTCCCCATTATTGTGGTTTCAAAGAACAAGAGATACCCGGAATTTATACTGTAGGGATGGTCATTAATTGAAACTCAAATGTAAATATTCTAATAATTTGAGATACTGGATTTTTGACTTTCATGAGCTGTAAGCTATAATCATCAAAATTAAAGAAAAACTTTTGAAATGTTTTACTTTACATGCAATGAATCTAAAATATATGAAAGTTTCACTTTTTGAAATAAGTTACAAAAAAATGAAGTTTTTCACGATATTCTAATTTTTTGAGATGCACCTGTATATATAGAATTTTTTAAAAATTTTGCTTGAAATTAAATATACAATATAAAAAAAAATTAAACTTATTTTATTTCAGTTAATTTCCAAGGTATCATTTCTTATTTCAGCTTTGTTTACCTTGATGTACTAAAATAACTAAAATGAAAACTGGAAAAAAAGAAAAAAAAAAAAAGTAAACTTTGAAAAATATTTTTTTTGACATTTGTTACCAAAATAAATCTTTCTGTGAACCTTCTGGAATGACTCAACGAATCGTTTCAAATCAGAGTTGATTGAAATGGACAGTTTGAACTGATTCACAGAAATGAATCAAACTCTACCATGATTTTAGCTACTGAATCATAACACTCTATATTTAAAAGTCGGTAATCTAATGACATGCCCTTATGGAAAATGATTTGCCAAATTATCAGTCAATAAAAGACTACTGACGGATAAAATCACAAAGTGTATAATTGTGAATACTCTATAACCCACTTCTAGTCCCTCTAACACATCACGTCTCATGCAAACTCTGGAAGTGAACAGGATCCAGTGTTCTGCAGAATCACAAACACAGACTCATGAACGCATCTCATGCTGCAGCAGTCAGTCTCAGCATGTAGTTCACACACACACACACACACACTTCAGCTCTCCAAATCACAGTCCTGAACACTGAGAGCCACACGACCCGCTGCTACATTGACAGAGTAATCTCGGCACACAGTAGCACCTCTGCGCGAGTGCGCCGGGCTGCTATTACTTTGACCACTGTCATTAGACCTGTACGCTACTATTATTACCTTCATAAACAGCATTAAAGCCACACAGGCATCATTAGGCCACCCTCTGAACGCTCGACTAGCCCCTCCGGAGCAGAAGATTTGAATTCTGCCAGAGCCTGATATCGTGAGCGACATGCTGTTGGGAAATCACGTTAGCGGCTTGCGCCGGGACGCGATGTGCTTTCATTTGCAAGAAATGAGAATGGAGTGAAACGCATGTTGGCGAGCAGAAAACATCATTCAGTCACAGTTTACACGGAAACGCTCGATACAGCTGCATGGTTGCATTCTGTGCATGTCAAAAGCTGTTGTTGTGATCAACGGTCAGCTGGTAAATAAGCTATATTTGCAGCATTTTATAACCTTCATTGTGATATTATTATTGTTTGGATAGTTTGCATCAGGGTTATTATAGTTAAACTAAAAAAAAAAAATTAAAAAAGCTGCTTTAAATAAAATAAAAATGAACTGAAATATAATAATTTATTTTATTTAATTTCCAAAGCAACATTTCTCATTTTAATTCTGCTTAACTTGATGTACTAAAATAACTAAAACGGAAAGTAAAATGAAAATGAAATTACATTAAAACATCGTAAAATTAAATTCAAAATTAAAAAATAAAATAAAAGTGACAAATATAAAATAAAAACGAATTCAAACTATCAATAAAAACTGAAATAGTATACTTTTTATATTCAAAATATTAATAAAAACTGACAAAAAAAATACTAAAACTTTCAAATTATAATGAAAAAGTATAAAAATAAAAATTCAAACTATCAAGAAAACTACAATAGTATAGTTTTTATATTCATAATATTAAGAAACTATATTATTCCAATGATACTAAAACAACACTGGTTTGGATCAGTCTACAGTAACTATAAATAAAGTCGACATAAATGCATTTCACTTTTTTTCAAAGGAGAACATGATATTAATTGAAAAATTGTAACATAGAGCTTGATTTTATCAATCAGGAATTGATTGCATCATAAAAAGTGGAAGTTACGTACCAGAACAAAGTCAGAAAAATAAAAGGGATTCAAGGCTTCATCTGAAAACAAAAGTCACTTGAGACGCAGAGCAGCTAAATGAACATTAATGAAAGTTTATTAAAACAAAAACACCATTTTAATTTGAAATAACATGCACCGAAAAGCACATTAAAAGGGTCAGTTTTGATTTTACGCTGACATTTGGCTGCACAAACTGAGCATAAAAATGCTTTTGGAGATCGATTCCAAATAATAACGATTGCTCACAAAGGCTCGACTTCCTCGGGGAACAATTAAAAACAGCTTCCCAAAAGCAATCTCTTCACAAAACAGGGCATTGTTGAGCAGGACAAAGTAATTTGTTGTCGTCTGAATAGAGCGATATTTCTCGACATCTCAACAGCTATCTGATGGAATTACACTCTGAATAGGCTCTTCGAAAAATAATTAATTTCATACGAAGGGCCAAACATCCCTTTGTCACTAGTGAACCTTTCATCTGTCCCTCAACCGAAACCAGTATGCAACCAAATCCCACAAAAAGCCAGATACTGTAGTTTGTTGGAGGTCTACGGCAAGCGTTAACAAACGGCGCTATCTTTGACAGCAAAACGAGCGACTGCGGCAGCCTCACATTCATTACATGCATGAAGTAATGGGCCAAGAAGTGGGAGAAAAGGAGAACCTCATAGAGTAAAGGACAATTACAGGGCATGTGACAACCTCCGTGTCGCCTCTTTTCATTTTTCTTAATTACCGGGCAAATATTCCTCCTCCTCTGCTTCATTAGGTCTTTTGTTGAGCGGTTAGAGATGTCAGACAGAAGATGGAGGGATCGAGTAGCTCTGAAAATATTACAGATCGACTCGAGAGAGATTGTTGCAGACCTACAGGAAGACTGGAAAGAGAAGGGATGAATGAGGAAAGAGGTCATTTTTACAAACCACAAAATAAACTTCCTGATCAGACTTCTCTGATTTTATTGCTATCAGTCGGCATTGCAGTGACCTAGAGAGCAAGAGCCAATATAATGCAAAGAGTTCAGAAAGTAGAGCATGCCGCTAGCAACACAAGGTCATGGGTTCGATTTCCAGGGAATGCATGAACTGATACGACGCATATATTAAATGCAAGATGCTTTGGACAAAAGTGTCTCTCAAATGCATAAGAGTTAGTATAGTAGTATAGTTTTATTAATAATTTAATATAAAAAAAATTTTTTAATAAATAAATAAATATATATATATATATATATATTTATTTTATAGTAATTTTATATTAACAAACAAAGTTATTTTATTTAGTTATTTTAAAGAGAAATGTAGCTGAAATTCATTTTTACATATTTTTTTTATTTTTTTTATTTTTTTCAAGTTTTTTTTATCATTTTAATTTTAGTTTCAGTTTTAGTTAACAATAACAATCCTGAACTAAAACTGAAAAAACAATATACAGATATAAAAAAATAAAAATGACATATAAATGCATCATCCATTCATTCATTCATTCATTCAAAAACACTCAACAAAATTACTCAATCTTCAACAAAAGAAAATGCAAAATATAAAAATAAAACCTAATTATATTATTAAAAACATTAAACTATTAATAAAAACTATAACAGTATTTCAGTTATAGGCTACTAAACACTGATGCATACAGTAGATTTTATGAATATATGAATGATGTTAAAGTGAATATAAAATGAAAAAAAGCATAAATATATATATATATATATATATATATATATATATATATATATATATATTAAAAAGTAATTATCTTTTTTTTTAATAAAAATTATTATATAAAACAAAATACTGTTTAATACATGTTTCTAATCATACTGGGAATGAGTCATTTGTGCATGCTATTCTTTATCAAATACAATGACTTATTCCACATCAGGATTGAGTTTCCTTTTACAATGACATCACAAATCTATCTTACCACTTTTAACAAAGAAACACTTATAAAAGCAAGTCCCATCCCACACTTCTTCCTCACTGATAATCCTTTTTACCAATTGGAAATACAGCACATTATGGAAGTGAAATGGCTTGGGATTGTGCTTTCATGCTAACTAGCTTGACAAGCAACAGTTGAATGAACTCCTGCACTGGACTCAAACCATCATTTATTATCTGCTGGCTATGCTCACAGTTGTCCAAAAGTCCTCTAAGTTGCTCCAGGTAAGCAACTATCTTCCATCTGGACTTGTTCAGACGTCAATCAAACGGCCAGCGTCTGGAAGCAGGAGGGAACAGATGGGGGTCACCAGAGGGCTGAAGGAAGGGTCGGCCTGTGAAGGGCCCTTACAGGCTGCTATGGAAATCACTGAGAAAACCTCATCCTGCTTCTTCTTACAAACTTTGGAGGGACTGGAACTAGAGCCCATGCTGTAATTGTAACTCCAGAGAGGCTGAAACTGAGAAAATGAAAAACAAAAATAACTCAAGCTACTGCAGCACCACTATTCAGACACTTATTGTTACTATGAACACTTGTTTTTAGGTGGAGAAAAAGCCTTTGTCTTGTCAAGCATGAGATGTTTCAGCAAAGCAGCGTTCATGATGAATTTATCAATAACAAATAGCACATATTTACCATGCAAATAACAGGTGAAAAATGCACCATGATACAGCCGGTACGTTTTGTAATGGATAGAAATGAAATATTGATTCATACAATTCTTTTTTTTTTTTTTTTTTTCCGGCCTGTCAGTAACACAGATAACACATGACAGTACGTATGTGTAGCTATGCTATCATCATTCAAAGCCTGTCTT
>JAFVLL020006747.1:121632-146239 GCA_021397915.2 Tor tambroides
CTGACGACACTCATTCGAATGGTCGAGCTCTTGGAGCGGAGGCCTCAGCATGACGACTCTCTGGATCGAGAGGAGGCCTGCAACACTCCAGACACTGGGCATTTTATGAGGAGGTACACCTACGACTCACATAGCTGCCCCAGCGGAGCTCTGGCGAGCGGAGGCCTCTAAAACTCTCTGTAGCGAGAGGAGGCCTGATGACACTCGCCGACCAGGCGATCTCTTGGAGCGGAGGCCTCAGCATGACGACTCTCGAACTGAGAGGAGGCCTACTACACTCCACACACTAGACGTCTTGTAAGGAGACTCACTTAGAGCCTACCACTCACAGATGCTGTCCAGGCGGAGCTCTGGCGAGCGGAGGCCTCTAAAACTCTCTGAGCGAGAGGAGGCCTGATGACACTCGCCGAAACAGCCGAGCTCTTGGAACAGAGGCCTCAGCATGACGACTCCCGAATTGAGAGGAGGCCTACTACACTCCGTACGCTGGGCATCCTCCTAGCGGAGCTCTGGTGAGCGGAGGCCTCTAAAACTTTCTGAGTGAGAGGAGGCTTGACGCCACTCACCGAAACGTCGAGCTCTTGGAGTGGAGGCCTCAGCATGACGACTCTTTGGATCAAGAGGAGGCCTGCTACACTCCGTACACTAGGTATCCTGTGAGGAGTTGCAGCTACCCCTCACAAACCTGCGCCAGCGGAGCTCTGGCGAGTGGAGGCCTCCAAAACTCTCTGTAGCGAGAGGAGTGCTGCGACACTCACCGAAACGGTGGGGGGGGGCAAAATGCATTCTCTAAGGCACTAAGAGCCGTAGAGGCAAATAGTGCATTTGAAGGTATAGGAAATACTGAGAGAATGTGAGACGCTAGAAGGGAGGTTCTAGTCGTGAATCGCTTTACCAACTCTAAATTCCTACCATTACAGATAGGGGCATGCCCCGAGTTTTAGCGAATAGGTCAGATATGATGGTCAAAGTAAGTAGGGGGTGAAGTAGTGTAATAGTTAGGTGTTTTGGAAGGTTTTTTTTTCTTTCACTTAGTGCGGAAGAGTTTGAACAAAGCTCCAGAATATTTGTTTTTAAATTTCTTTTTATTATTCTTAGTACAATTTTTTTTTTAAATTCCTTATTTTTATTGTTGTGATCAATATTATTATTATTATTATTATTATTATTATTATTTTATGACTATTTTACTTTCTTTCATGTAAAGCACTTTGAATTACCATTGTGTATGAAATGTGCTATATGAAACTTGCCTTGCCTTGTTTTCTATAATCGTAATCATGCATATGTCAATTATCTCACATCGTGACTACTGCCATTGAAAAGCACATGTCAATGGCTGCATCTCATCATATCTTGAATAAAAGGACATGGCACAGTCAAATGAAGTACCTGCTCAATGTCAAGTGTCTGGATTAGCAGAAATTATTCTACATGCTTCATGCAATTTGTTTACATGGAACACCATTCTATAGCTTCTCATGGTCAATGGCAGTATGAAGTAAAAACCCTACTTGATGCTTTCTTCAGATGAACATTAAGTGTACTGTACTTCATAAAAGCCAGTGTAGCTCTATTTCAAAACCTTTCAAACTATCTCAAAGTAGTCTCAAACGCACCTAATCCCCTAGAAATGCACGATACCTTTTAGCTTTCAGTAAGACCAGGTAGTTCATTAAAAATTAATTAATCTTTCATTTCATTTTATAGTATATGTTAATATTTGTTAACATTCAAAATCAACAAGTTGTTAATAAACAACTTGAAATAATGAATTATTATTATTATTATTATTATTATTATTGATGTTATATTACCAAATACGGTCAAAATTGTACATTATATATTAACATTTGTTAACATTTAATATCAACAAGAAGTTAATAAATAAAATGAAATATTGAATAATAATAATAATTATTATTATTACTATTATTATTATTACTACTACTAAATATTGTCTATTTATTTATTTTACCAACTATTGTCAATTTTTTTTTATTATACATATTTATGTTAACATTTAAAAACAACAACATATATAAGTTAAATGAAATGTTAATTCTGAATAATATATAACATTTGCTAACATTTAAAATAAACAAGTTTTAACAAGTTCATAAATATAAAATAAATATAAATAAATTTAATAAATATAATTAAACAAAAATGCATTTATTAATACAATTATTTTATTTTATTTTATTTTATTTTTATTTTCCAAATATTGGTGAGCTTTTCATGGAGAGATTTGTGCACCGTGCCAGTTTGCTAGGCAGCTCCAGGTTTGGAGCAGAGTTTGTAATTTTTTATCTCATCAAAAATGCACTTTTTGTGCTTCACAGAAGACCGTTGGTCAGGTGGGTCTGAAACAGCATGAGGGTAAATAAAAGATGACAGAAGTCTCATTTTTGGAACATGTATTCTTCCATTCCACGAGTAAACAAAAAAGCGAAGCTCTGCAACAAGTCGCTACAAAAGCACTGCAGGTGAGTTTGCTTCACTGCTGCCGTTTTTTCGCGACTAGAGTTTATAAATTGCCTTTGGGACGAAATGTCAGACGGATCATTCTTTCCAATTGAAAAAGGTCCAAAGCAGGAGCAAAGCAATAATGAAACTATTCTGACAAAAACGGGAAAGCGATTGGCTCGGTACTAAATCTGACACACACTGATTGTTCTGCCGGACTCCAGCGCTTCGCTTCAGGTTCGGAGGTCATGCGAGGTCACGGCGCTGTATCTCTCAGACCGGTCGCTTCTTAGGACACGGCCAAACGGGAAGGAGAGACCGGTGAGTTGAGCCAAACTACATTAGCCCAGTGGGATCAGACGAGATATTGAGCTTGGGAAAAACAAATCTCGTTAGGCGTTGTAAACTGCCGTCAAAGCGAATCAGGGAGGCCATGCTGAGTGCGGCAGTCCCACAATGCAATTAGAATCTGACCACTTCATCACGCCGCACACCTGATGTTTCCGCGTGCGCCGCGATTGATATATATTAGTGGCGAGCGCAGCTGTCTGAGAGGAGCTGGCTGATGTCAGATTACATATGCTTTTCATGGAAATGACAACGTTTCCCTCACAGGTCCTTATCACGGCTGACAGCTTTATCAACACGACTAAGTCAGTGTCTCCTGACCGCAGATATCCTATCAAATCGGCAGTAGTGATGATTTGTGTGCGGAACAACGCATCTGGTTTCAGACGCAGATGCGATCATGTCGAGGCGTGATTTCTGATTAGATTGATGTGAGTTCTCAGGCTTTATCTCACCTGGCCAGGTTTGGCGTCCTCGCAGATTGATGCCTCGTAAGGAGTGGCGAGTTCGGGAGGGTTGTCGTTCACGTCTAGGATGCGGATGCTCACCGCCGTCTGAGACGCCATGGACTGGTTATCTGAGGAGAGGCAGATGAAACCATCATCAGAGCCATCGCAGCTGGACTGGAAGTTATATGCAACACTAAACGTTTTTAAAAGTAAACATATCACACTAGTTTGTGTGGGTCAGCTGGAGTGACGCGAGCACAGGTTCAGTTCCTAGGAACACATGCTTACAATCCACTACACCATACGTCACTTCAGATTAAAAGCATCTGACAAATGCATAAACTTACTGTAAATACACTCATTATAAAACACTAAAAAATACTACTCATAACACGTTTCTGTCTTGTTTACCAGTGAAAGTCACTTATTTTTGTAATAAATTCAAAAGAAAGAAAATAATATTTTATAACCATACGTTATTATATATGATAATACTATAGGAAGAAAAAAAATAAATAAATAAATAAAAACACTGAAAAATGCTATTCCTAACAAGTGTTGTGTCTTGTTTTTGTAATATCTAAGTCAAAATTAAAAGAACAAAGAGTTATTTTTTTAATGATACTATTATACATGATATCTAATGCAAGAAAAAAATCAAAAGAAAAAAGAAAAGAACAACAACAAAAACAAAAACATGAAAACAGTGAAAAAAAATGTTCCTAACAAGTTTGATTAACAGTGGAAATCAAAATTAAAAAGAAAGAAAGAAAGAAAGAAAGAAAGAAAGAAAGAAAGAAAGAAAGAAAGAAAGAAAGAAAGAAAAAGAAAAAGAAAGAAAGAAAGAAAGAAACTTCATAAATATACTACATGTTATCTAATGTAGGAAGAAAAAACAAACAAACAAAATAAATAAATAAATACACAAACACTGAAAAATAATATTTGTAACATTTCTTTGTCTTGTTTTATAATTCTGCTATAATTATAATCTAATGCAGGGAAAAACAAATGGACAAAATAAATAAAAAACAAACAAACAAACAAACAAGATAGATAGATAGATAGATAGATAGATAGATAGATAGATAGATAGGAGTTATACAAGAAACTTTCAGCTTAGAAAATATTCATAACTTATGCAATTTTTTTTTTCTTTCAGTAAAAATATCAAAATATCTATTAAAACAAGAAACATAATACTCAAGAACAGTATCATTTTGTACTGTTATGGTAAATTGTGATCTTCCTCACTGTGAGGTTTTCACTAGAAGTTTCTGCAGAGGACACTTGTTTACTCTCCTGATACGATATACTGCAGTCTGACATACAGGTCAGAATATATCACAATAGAATCCCAATCACAGGAAACAATGTATCGCACACAGAATGTTACATCTGAAACAAAGAATTCTCTGAACACATGCACCGGTTGTCATGACGACGGCAGAGTTTACGCTGGCCACATCGGTGAGCGGCAGGAAAGAGCAAACCCAAACACTGCGATTTTGTCTCATTAGATTCCACTGAAACACCGCAGCTGTATTTTGCATGCATTTTAAAGCCTACATCTCAGCTTCATCACTGACCAGCACAACACAGCCTGCAGATGAGGACGCTTTGGATTTGGGGCTTCAAACCTCCCTAATTAAGACTTAAACACCCTCAAATAATATATAAACACAGTTTGTGTCTGAAGGCACTTCTAACCACTCTCTCAGCAGTGAATTCTTCAGGAAGACTATTCTTCTGCAACAGTTTTGAGGATATGAACAATTAGCAACTCATATTCTTAATGAAGACAAACAAGACTATACACAGAAACATTTAGTGATAAGAGCTCACCGTTTGGGGCTGACACAATGACAAACAGAAAAATGGATTCAATATTGGGCTGCAATATCATGTTGATCATGGCCTTATTAAGCTGCAATAAAATGGAAATATTATTGGAAAATGTGTACATAATTAGTTCCATTTAAGTTCATATAAGTAAAATTATCTAGTAATTAAAAAAGCTCTCTGTGTTGGAGGCGACTGATCCTGAGCTCATTTCTGTGCTTCATTATTTCATTAGAAATGTTTTAATTTTCATAAGAGATGCTTCTCAGCACCACAGTAGGCCACCGAGTGGGCCACCATTTTAATTGTAATGAGACATAATTACCTTTTCCTAATTAACACCGTGTTGCTGTTATGCTTGTGTTTATTTACAGGGATGTACAGCAGTCCACGCATGTTATGTGACGTATGTAAATTAGCACTGCCTAATTTAAATATGCAGTTTCATTGTATTGTTCGCCTATGCATTATAAAACACAAACATATCTGTAAACCAAATACATATTTGGAAAACCAATTTCACCCCAACATTTAAAGAAAGAACAACAATTTATTTTAATATTATATATAATATCTAACACAGAAAATAAATAAACAAATGAACAAAAATTAATAAAATAAAAAAAATAAAATCAATAAAATTGCTAAATATTTATTGTGGCATTAATGACTGCAGTGTTGAAAAAAATCAAATATAAAATCAATCATTTTAAAGCTGAAACTATAAATTCATAATGAATTTTGAATAGAGAAAAGATAAAAATGCTCTAAAATGACAAAAGATAGATAAATAAATAAATATTGCAAAGTATTAATCGTGGTCACATTTATATATTGCCTGATATTGTTCTGATTTAAATAAAATTAAAAATGCATTTTAAAACAAATCTTAAAAGCTGAAACTGAATACTGAATGAATTTTGAAAGGAGAAAAGCTATATCGTATGAAAAATCTGAGATTAATTGCAGAAAAAAATTAAGCAAACAAACAAACAAGTTAAATGGCAAAGTATTCATCACGTCATTATTTACTATATTGCCCAATACTGTGCTGATTTTGTTGAATATTGGACAAGTTTTCATGACAATCACCCAAATAAACCAAACACATAATAAGAACACAAATCTCTGATCAAGTGCAACAATGCATAAGGAACAGATTTCAAATGTATTATTCCTCCAAAGCCAGCAATACTTTCTCTGTGCTTATACAGAGCAGACATCAGAGCTATATTTAACTAGCGATGTGCGTCTGCGATATGAAGAGAAGGGATTTGAGCAGATTACAGGATGCAGGGCTTCTGTTAGCGGCCCAGCAGATGTTGGACGGCCACATATCTTTATGACATACTACCAGTCAGGCACTATATTAGAAAAGATGCTCCTCAATCCTGTTTGAAAGCATGTCGCGGAGCTCGGCACGCGACTTAGACAGAAATGAAGTCTTATGGGGTTTGGCAGTACGCTAAATCCAAAAGGACAGGAGGGTGATTATGAAGTGCTGTCTCAAACATGTAGATAACACGGCAATAAACACTGATTGTTAGTAACGGCAAATCACAAATGACAACACAATAATAGATTCTTTATATCAGATGCACAATATGACACTTTTTTTTTTTGCTGATTAATTGCTGTCTCAATGCACCACTGTGTGTGTCTAAAATATTACACTGAATGAAAACTTTGCATGATAAAATAAAATAAAATAAAATAAAAATGCAAAAATATTTATTGCGGTAATATTAACTATATTGCGCTGATTTAAATAAAGTAAAATAAAATAAATCATTTTACTTCACTTATTTAGTAAGTAAACACATAATAAAGAAATGATAATATTTCCTTACAGGTCACTGGCATTTGACATTTATTTTGGTAAAGTGGAGGTCACTGCATATGTGTCCAAAAGATAAAATATGAAACTGAATGCATCCTCTTAGTCTTTCATAATAACCAGTTTAATATAACATTTTGAAATTATAGAGTTCAGAATGGTACTTTGTAAATCAGTTTCTCTACACATTGTGAGAAAACATATTTAAATAAAGTCTAAACAATCTTGCATGATTCACATCCAGTCAAATGTTTGTCTCATAAAAACAGAAGAAAAGAAAGAAAAGAAAGTTCAGATTGCCTTTGGTGCATTTCTGACTCATAAGAGCTCCAGCGGGAGTTACGCGCAGCAGACGAAACCTTCCCTGCGTGATAGCTGGCACTGAATTAGTAGAACTGACACAGACTGCAGACCTATGGCCTAAATATTAAATTAAACTCGTCTTGTTTTATCAGCTCTCCCGGTTGCACTATCCGTGCCTAATGAGCTTCAAATGTTGCGCAAATTGACAAAACAATATCTCTGTCCTCAACCCACGCCTGGAGACATCAGAGACGTCCAAGAGCAACAATTTGGCATGAAAGCAATAAGTGCATTTCTAGTCTGGACGAGCTTGACTCATTTAAAATAGTGTATAAAGGGCTAAATTTAACTTTGATAGTAAAAGCACTGCTGCTTTATTTTCACTGCGTCACGGCCTCTCGGACAGCCGATGTCAGATGCAATAAACATCTGTGAACTCGGGTCATCGCTGCAGATGAAATGTGTGAATCATGTTGCTGAACTTCATCTGTCTCCTCAAGAATAAAACAACCCTGACCAGTACAGTCACTTTCTCTCCTTATAAGAACTGTATGCATTAAAACTGAATGCACTGTGTTTGGAAAATGGAACAGCAACATGTCATGTTAAAAATCTGAGAGTAATTAAAAAAAAAAAAAACTAATCTAATTACAATAAATGCATGAATGAATGAATGAAAGCATGGAAGCACGAGCAAATGAACAAATGAATGAATGCATTTGTTATTAGTAATATAATTACAAGTAAATCATGTCTGATGAACTTTAATAATTCTAAAAACACCAACATTTTCTTAAAATTGATAACATAATTGATAACATTTTCTTAAAATCATTCTTAATAAAATCAATTATTTGAGAAGCAAACTTGCAAGAGATATTAAGGCATGTTTTTGGAGAATATATCTTGAATTAAGGTCTTTTTTTTCCTAACCGTAATATTATAAAATTCGAAAAACAGCATAATAATTAAAATAAAAAAATAAAATAAAATAAAATAAAAATAATAATGATGATGATAATAGTAATAATAATAATAATAATAATAATAATAATTAAATTAAATTATTTTAATTTATTGCAAAAATTTAAGTTTTGCATTAAAAACATAAAAACATCCTTAAAATAAAAATCTATCTGAGAAGTAAAATTGCATGAGATATTGAGATTGTAGAGAATGTGTCTTGAATCAAGTTCATTTTTCTAAATATAATATTATAAAGTTGGAAAAACAGTATAATAATTATATCTCTTAAAATAGTTGATTAAATACTTTTTAGTAATACATTTGCATTAAAAAAAAACAAGTCTGATGAACTACCATAATTAAAAAAAAAAGGTTTTCTTAATTTTTTCCATTAAAAAGATATAAACATCTTTAAAATAAAAACATATTACAGAAGCAGGCTTGCAAGAGATATTAAGACTATTGTTTTCAGAGACTATAACTTGAATTAAGTTCATTTTTCTAACTCTAAAATTATGAAGTGAGAGAAACAGTATTAAAAATTATACCTCTTATAGTTTCATTATTATTAATACAATAAATAAATAGTTGATTCTATAAATTTGTTCTTAGTAACAAGTAAACAAGAAAAATCATGCCTGACAATCTACCATAATAACCCTTAATTAAGGTTTTGCATTAAAAATATATATAATCCTTAAAAAAAAGAAATAAAAACTATTTGAGAAGCAAAACTGTGTGAGATAGATGTGTTTTCATACAATATATCTAGAAATTTAGTTCAAAATTAATATTTATGGTTAAAAGTTGGCACAAGTTGTCATTTTCTTCCCTGTTGGATTTTTTTTTTTTTTCTCTTTCTTTTCTTAGCCATAAATCTAACTAAATTTATGTTTATGAGTAAAGCTACATTCTTAATGCAAGCTGCCAATAGGGTGAGAAAATACATTTAATTTTGTCCTTGATGTCAAAGACTGCTCATCAAATCAAACTTTCTGGTATTTTAGAGGTCAATTACTGCATGAATGCATACAAATCAAGAAAAATTCGAAATCAAAATGCTGCCATTTGACGTCCGATGCAAAAGCCACTTGAGAAGATGAACTCGACCAGCAGTGAAAGCCACTGGAGCTCCTCCGGTCATGCTCGCTGTACTTTGGCATTTTCATTAAAAATGAAAGCAAGGAGGTTGGCCGTGATTATAGAAATGTCATTTTTTGTTACATATAAACCCTTCTGTATTTCTAATGGCCAGAAAGGGCAAATTTTAGAGCAGGAGCCTTGAATCGGCTCAAAATCCAAAGAGAGCGCAATGCAGTTATTTTTCACTCTCCACACCAAATGTCCTTTCTGTTGAGATAAAGACACAACTGTGTTCATAGTATCTCTTTACCCTAAGGGCAAGACATGATGGTTTTTCCTCTATTTATCACCTGAAAAAGCCAGAGAGAGAGAGAGAGCCTGTCTGCAGTTTGATATCATAGAGCCTATCAAACGCACAGAAATTATATGTCACTCTTCTTCAGCAGATAGGATTCTGCGGCGAGCCGACGGCCTGCCAGACTTTCTGACAGTAAAACTCCAGTCTGGAAGCATCGTGCCAAGACTTCGCAAAGAAGCGGACCTGATAACTCCTTCTGGACAGCAAAGAAAATTTCATCTCCTCAAGTCGACTTCTAGCTCCGGAGCGTGGTGCGATCGGTCGACGTTTGCCACGCCTGCTTTAGTGGCACTAAACCCACAGCCTTGAAAAGATTGAAATTGTATTTATTCCCAGCCAACTGAGGCATACTGAACTGCGCTTCTGTGCATGACCAGATTTCCCAGATTTCGTCTGAAATATCATATTTACTAATATCTCCAGCAATGGCGCGTGAAACGCTCGCCGCACGTCGATCTGCAGACGTAACTCTTCGATGAACACTCATTACGCTCTTGAGTGGAGTGTGAAATTTTAAAATACGAATGTACGAGGGAATTATGAAAAGCGTTTCCAAACTGGCCACTCGACGCCTCATTGCCCAGCGACTCCAGGTCCCATGTATTCTGCAGTGAACGAGCACAGGCTGAAATTTGCTGGGAATTCTGATTAAGCCGTTGACTTTGCTAAAGCTGCTACTTCTTTTTCTGCAAAAAAGGACTTTATCTTGCAGCAAAACCCTGCTATTTGTGTCTGAGATGGAGATTGAAGTGCTTTCTCTCAACTTTAATTCGACAAATTTCGACTAAAACCCAAGATGTGACGCAACTCCTAGAAAGAGCGATTGTACGTCTTGAGAAAAACAAATAGTTTAAGACTCTCTGAATGTTAAAGTGTGAGGGTTAAAGGGGTCACGAAATGGAGAAACAAAATGTTCTTGACACATTTGAGAGGTTTGCTGCAAGCTTCAGAATTCAAAGCTAACTCCCAAGTTTTAAATATGAATTATTCTTTTCTATTTTTCCGAAAACCTGGATTTGAAATTGGGACAAACTTGACTTCACAATTTCTCCTTAACATGTGTTTGATTTCTGCAGAATTTTGCATCAGTAACAGTTTACACTGTTCAACAAGTCTCTGAATTATTTACATTGTGTTTCCACTGTGTGAGTTATTGAATCATTGAATCGTGTAGATATGACTGTGTTTGGCTACATTGCAGCATTGGAACCTTTCATGGAAAAAACGTCTAACTATAATGCTATAATCAACACTTTTCACAATTAGGTAATATTGGTGGCTTTTTCAAGAGAGTTTACTTTTTATATGCAAAGATGTTAGCCAATCACAGCAGTGGGCGTTTACATTGCAGACACGCCCCTTCCAACAAATCAGAGGGCTAAAAATGACTATTTGTATCTAAATAATGAGTGTTTTGATAAGTTGACCTCCTGAAATATTATAAAAGCATTTAAAAATGCATTTCATGACTCCTTTAATGTTCAGAAATGAAATGACACTTGCTTAGCTTTTGTTATCGAATGCAACGGCATAGAGACATTTTTAGGCGTCAATATACTTGTAAAGCACTGCACAGTTTCTTAACCCTCGTGTTGGAGAGGATTTTCTTTTTCCCAGAAATGCTAGTTAATAGCACTGGACTAAAACATACTAATTTTGCTCACACAGGGTATAACAACCTCCCTCAAAAAACTGGCCAGCAAAAAAGCTTAGACATTTAATTTTATACTTTATCATTACCAAATATTAGACTGAGTCTTTTTTATCAACTTGTTTTCTTTCAATTAGCATGGGTTTTACATTTCTTGATGGTAGGTCTCATTGGTTTTGGAGTGAACATTGCAAAAAAAAGTTTTCCACAAATAATGCTTCTTTCACTCAAAAACTGCGATGCATGAGCTCAGATCAACAAGGCCTATGATCAAGAAATACAAGACCTGCGCTAAATGAAAGAAAGCAAGTTGATAAAAAGATTGAATCAAAGACAATATAGCATAATGACAGATGTACAAGCAATATTTACCAAATTAACACCACATTAGCTAAAGGACTTTCAGCACAGCACAAGGGTTAAACTGATTTCTGCGTCAATCTGTAATGCAAAAACAATGTAAATCACTGGGGTTATTTGTTATGTCGTGTTTTATATAAACACTATAGTAACTGCTTTAGCTTCATTATCTCAGCATTAATACTTCAGCAAACACCATATTAAACTGAAAACCATCCCTCTGTTTTGACTTTAAGGGAATTAAGTCTCTAATTTGGGTGCACAGAATTCGGGCCACTTGACTGAAACTCATTTGCAATTGATGGAGTGAAGTAAACAGGGTTTGTACCTGCTTCCACCACGGTAACCGTGATGTTGTGCCAGCCGGCAGTTTCCCGGTCCAGGATCTTTCCCAGAGTGATGGCGCCTGTTACAGGATCGATGTTAAAGATCTGCTCCTGGTCTGTGCTCCGGTCTATAGAGAACCTGGCAATAAAGCACAAATAAGGGTTTAAAGAGACTGAAAAATCAGATTCATGCCATCCACTCGAAAACTCTTATTTTTCTTTTTAACACCCTTTTCCATAAAAAAAGTGGAGTGGGACGGTCAAGCACTAAAAAGGACATGAAAATGAACAAACCCAATCTGAAAATCTAGACCTCCAACACAATGCAAATGAGAACTTTGTTGGCATCAGGCTTATTAAGGTTAACTACAACACAACTAAAACCATAAAACTAAAACCATTTTGTGACTTGAAATAAAATAAATGTTAACTCAAAAAAATAAATAAATACATATATAAAAATGCAACGTTTTTTAAAAATACATAATTTATATAATTTGTTTAAATTCATTTTAATTTAATAATTTAAAATGCATATAATTAAAAATAAATTATTATAAATTATATTAATTTCAGCTATTTGCCAAGGGGAGGGGGTTAACATAAAACTCAGTGAGGGTTTTGTGATTGTTCCCTCTGACTCGCTGTACTCTCTTCATTTTTTTAAGACCCTTGCGGGTTTAATGTCAGCTTCTGCGGTTTTAAACTTTATATGGAATACAAATTCATCTGAATTAATTCACTTCTTATTTTACCTTGCGCTTATTACTCTGTGCCAATAGGTTGAGGCGACGCTTTGGAAAAAGTTAAACTGCCCAAAGGGAGATGGAAGAAAAGAAGCTATTAAAGTCGAGGTGCAGAAGATCCTGAATTTGGGCCGTGGAAAAGATTTTCCAACTGCATTACTCTTATTGGCTTTTAATTGTCATGGAAGCACAAGTCCAGTGTGTGTTGATTTAAAAAAGGCCTTGAGTTGTTCAACTTCTGCATGCATTAATGTACGGCTGCATTCAAAAACATTCTTCATGAACAAATAAACAAAAACAAATACTTGCACTGAAACAAAAACTGAAATATTATTTAGTCTCCTGCTCATGCCAGCATGGGAATAATACATCTGGTTGCTCAGAAAACTTGCAGCACAGCTCTGTCCTTAAAATCAATGTCACCCAAACACTTGTGAACTTTAAGTAAAGTAAAAATTCGATCTACACTACAAAAACTGATTTTCTTGCACAGTATTTTTAACTTGCTTTACAGTACAAATATCATATAACATTCTTAAGATACAGATACAGTACATATTATTTTGCTTCTTTGCTTGAGAAAATGAAAATTTGCTAAAGATGTGCTCACCCTCAGGCCACCCAAGATGTAGATGAGTTTGTTTCTTCATCAGATTTGGAGAAAATGTAGCATTGCATCACCTGCTCACGAATGAATGCTCTGCAGTGAATGGGTGCCGTCAGAATGAGAGTCCAAACAGCTGATAAAAAACATCACAATGATCCACAAGCAATGTGAACCAAGTGGTGTGGATTACTTGTGGATTATTGTGATGCTTTTATCAGCTGTTTGGACTCTCATTCTGACGGCACCCATTCACTGCAGAGCATCCATTGCTGAGAGAGTGATGGAATGCTACATTCCTCCAAATCTGATGAAAAAACAAACTCATCTACATCTTGGATGGCCTGAGTGTGAGCACATTTTCAGCAAATTTTCATTTTTGGGTGAACTACTGCTTAAAGTGAGCTTGTACTTAAAACAAGAAAAATCTGCCAATGGGATAAGAAAAATAAACTTAATTCAAAGGGAAAATGAGTTTTCTTACCCCATCAGCAGATATTCATTAATGTTTTAAGCATAAAGTCCCTTAATGGATTGAAAAAAAAAAAATTGTGCTTCTTGATTCAAGAATGTTTAGCTGTTTTACTGAAAAACAAGATAAAAACACTTTTTATAAAGTCATTTCTTGCAGTGTCTAAAGAAAAAATAGAGATTTACATGTAGCACAGGTATCAATGTCTCTCTTGGAGCTCATAAAAAGCCACCGCCGAAGGAAAACAAATATTTCCTGTCCAAATAGCAGGAGTGTGTTTTTCCAGCAGGTATAGTGGTCTCCGAGGGCTGCATGCATCCGCCGTCCCGCTGGTATTGGGTGGTTCGGGCGCGGGAGAGAGTGATGGGGCTCTGGGCAAAGCCCCTGTTTGCTTGCTGAGTCCAATGGAGATGATTAAAGTGGTACCGATGGGCACGGGCTCCACGCCATACGCCGATGTGTGCCAGCCAACCAGCAGAGTTTCCTGCCACTGCGCTGTGCTTTATAACACCTGGAGCACTTTGAGCGCAGCCTCATGCATTTTTAATGGAGGTAATTTGCAAAGGCTACGTGTATGTGTGAGAGAGAGACTATACGGCCAGCCAAAGCCTTTTACTTCCCTTGTGCGTCACCTTTGAGCTGCGGCAACGAGTAAATCATATTTCTGTGCGCTGATGGCTCTGGAGAATAAAAAGCTCTATCGGGATGTGGAATTGCGTGACCGAAATGCAGGGCGGGAGTCTTTGATAATGGCCAGGGTTCGCTACGCAATTCAGACGAAGCCTGACCACCTGCAGTCCGTTCACTGACCATCTGATGGACGTTATATACAAAAATAGAAATTACTCTAACAAACTCTAATTTGACTGACTCACAAAGGGGTCTTTATCAGTTCGACTGGAAACAAATGACCATTGCTAAAGATTAACAGGTTATTGTCATCAAATATTGAAAAGCAGGTCTTAATTTGTGCCGGAACAAGACGGATCCTGCAACTCCTGATTTAGAGGATATATCACCTCTACAGCCTCTGAAAGAAAATTATTCCATGACCTGAACATTTAAAACAATGTGATTATTGTTAAGTAAAACATGAAAAATGGATAAAAAAATAATAATAATAAAAAATAAATTTAAATAATTAAAATTAAAAAAAAAAATGGATGAGTAAAATAAAACATTAGGTGAAAAATTTAATGTAACTTCTAAAAATTTAGAAATTAATTATTAAATTTAAAAAAAAAAGTTGCCTTGCATGGAAAAAAAAAAAAAAAAAAAAAAAAAAATATATATATATATATATATATATATATATATATAAAAAAACTAAAAATGACAAAAGAACAAAATTACTACAACTAAAACTGAAAATATAAATATGAAAGCAAATTTAAATATTAATAAATACTATAGTATTTGTGTATATAGTATTAATAAATTATTAAAATATTTATAAGATTTTATAAATAATACTAAACACTGAAAAAAATACAGCAACGACAATAAATATATGGTAATATATAAATATATTTAGATTATAATTTTATAGTAAGTTACAGTTGTAGTGTATAACTACAGTAATTATAATTTTGGCAATATAAATGTAAAACAAAAACAGTGATGCTGTTTTTGTTGTTATTGTATATCCTATGTTAAATCTGTCACATCGTCTCAAATCAGAAATCTATGAAAATCTATTTTGCGCTGTAATTATATTCTTTACTATGAATAGTTGAAAAAAAAAAAAAAAACTCAAAAAGTAAACTAGTTCCTAAATCAATGCTATAAGTAAATGTAGGCATCACGACAATGTGAAATTATGAAAAAAAACTACATTTAATACAGTTTAAAATGCTTAAAATTTGAAATGTAGAAGGACAATTTAAAAAAAAAGATGATCTGATGAATGATCAAAGCAAAAACTTACAATCTTCTGATATCTGAAAACAATGCATTATGCATCTTTCACCATTTTTAAGAGTTTTCTGTACTTCTATACTCAATTTCTGGACCTAAGTGCTTCTCCATGCCAGCTTATTGCAGTTTATCTATTTCTGATAAACCTGCCCCCTTAAAGGCATATAAAAACAAACTGTGCTCGATCACTTAACATGTCAGTCACGCTCTCTTCCCGCATAAGCGTGCGGTTCCTGGCCAGAATGAGCCGCAGTGTGAACCAGACTTTATGCCTGAAGTCACAGGTCTGGACATGCAAGACTACACAACAGCAGACAGAAAGTTTTTGCGATCGAGCAGACATTTGACATGCTTCCCAAGGCCTGTAGGTGAAGAGGCTTTTCTGGACGGCACACACATGTGTGTGTGTGTGTGTGTGTGTGTGTGTGTGTGTGTGTTTGTAAAGAAGGATGGCAGGTTGATAACTGTGCGTGCCAAGATGCCCATAGCGTAATGGGAAAAGCCTCCGGCCAGCACATTCCAAGAGCCACACTTTGTTACGCTTCTGTGACTCCATATATCTCCAGTAATAGGCTCCTCAATGGAGGAAATTGATCCTTGTCTAAACTAAGAAGAAGTGGACTGTGGCCAGGGTGTGAACACACACACAAATGCACAAATACACACATAAACATACTCTTTTGCCTTTTCACTTTATCTCATTGAGGCTCACAGTCACTGAAGTTGTGCATTGTGATAAAATAGCTGATAAAGCACCGTCGCTGCCAAGCTTAATGATGTATTTAAATTCAAAACCCCTGTAAGATCTATAGCTGCAGAGTTGTGCAACAAAGTTTTGCCCATGCAACAATTTTTCTAGAAACGTCTGGGCATATTACTACTAAATATTTCAGGCCTGAAGTTCTGCAGTCTTTCCTTCACATGATTTATACAGAAATCACTCAATCTGCTCAAGAAACATTTCTTAATATTACGATGATGAAAACTGTTGTGTTGCTTAATATCGTAACCATATAAATGCCTTTACTGACACTTTTGATCAATGAAATGCATCCTCACTGAATAAAAGGATTTCTGGTAGCACTTTAGAATACTGTTTCTTACTTACTGCGTAACTAATAAGGAATTATTGAAGAACTAACAGGTAATTATTCATTAACACTTAATTCACTACTGTTAACTACTAAGGAAGATGTGTTAACTAATCAGTATGTAATAAAATTTTATGATTGTGTTAAGTAACAGTTAGCTAATCAGTAACTAATGTATTCTGTCATACCTCTTGAAGAACTACTATCAATTATCTACTAGTTAAGGTTCAAGAAAAATAACTATGAAATAACTACTACTGAACAGTTATACACAAATAGTCACTTTAATAATCAGGCCGTTGCCCACAAATCAAGTACTTGAGTAAAAGTACAGATACCCCACTAAAATATTACTCCAGTAAAATTATAATTAGGCCTATTCATTTTTCAAAATTACTTGAGTAAAAGGACAAGTACAAAGTACTACTACAGTAGCAACTTTTTTACAGTCCACTACTACTATTATTAGCCTATAATGGAAATGAAATATGCATTTTGTTTGCTGCACACCCGAAAGGACTCATTACTATAATTGTACATAAAAGTTTTTGCCTGTATGGTAAATAATTGCTTTGTGCACATGTTCTGTAGGAAATCTGTTTTGGAAAGGAACCCCAACTCCACTGTCTTGCCATAACTATCCAACTTACTACAGATACAGTACACTCTGTAAAATGGTGGTTTGTTGATTTATTTATTTACCGAAACACTGGGATGAAGCTGTTGGGTCAGATTTGTTATTTTTGTTTTTTAGTCTTGGGTAGTTTTTGTGTTGTGTTAACGCCTAACAGCCCCTCCCCCCCTCACCATTCTCACTGAGCGCGGGCATTATTTCATCCTCTTCAGGAGAGGGAAGCACCGCTGAGTTGGTGCGTTTCTTTGGCGAAATACAGGTTTGTGTACATTTTATTTAATCTATAAACTCATTACTGTGCTGTAAATCAATTTATGTTATGCAAAACAACACATACACAATGTCAGTTGCACATGCCTATTCCGTTTTACGTGATGGAAATGCCTGATCCTTTGCATAAAACAAATTATTTTATTTTTAAAGATACTAAATCTAAATGCTTTGGATGTTAAAATATGTTCTCAGAGCTGTACACTGTTTGTTGACGGGCAGGTTACGGAGTCAGTCACAGCATATTGCAGCTATATAAAGCACAACAAACAATACTAAAACTTACACTAAAAAAAGAAAAAGAATGTTGGCAATATTTATGTACATTGTGAAACAAATGAAGTATTGCTGTTTTTAATTTATTTATATATATACACACACACACACACACACACACACACAAACGTGTTAGACAGAAAATCTAAGAACATTTTGTACTGTAAACTCTATTTTGTGTAAATAAAAAAATAAAATAATATTTCCAACACGTTTTTCTTCCATATATGACAGATTTCCAAATGGAATCTTACCCTAAATGATCTTACAAGTGTAAATGCAGATGTACGGTTTATTTATGGGCTGTACTGTACCTGATGGGGACGTTATCCATATCCGGGTCTTTGGCAGTCACAATCCCGACCAGCGCGCCCAAGCGGGCGTCTTCCTGAACCTCCATGACGGTGCCGGTTGCAGGGATGAAGATGGGAGGCTCGTCCACATCCGACACACTGACCCGCACGATGGTTTGATCCCGGAAAGAGCCAAGATCCACGAAACGAGGGTCCACGTGTTTGTTCACAGCCTCCACGACCACATTATGAGTGCGCTTGTTCTCAAAGTCTAGAGGCTGAAATAAAAGAGACCTTTAGAAACTATGAAGACTACAATACACACATTCTAATGCTTCAAACTATTTTAGTATTATTGTACAAACATCCAGCTTCAGCTTGTGCTTCACGTGTCTCTTTGCTGTCAAATATTGACTGATTTTGATCAAGTAAACGTCAGAATAACTGTAGTCATATTTTCAGATGAGCTCTTACTGGACAGAAACAGCTCAGCTTTACTTGACTCTCCATCAGTCATTTTTTAGAAAAATCAGTGCGCCTCAAATCTGATCATCAGGATCTTTTGAGGAGCGTTTGTTTCCAGAAGCTTTCCAGAATGATCTTCCCAAGCCCCCAAAACATCTCACATCTTCTGAGGAGCGTTTATTTCTTCATCTCTCAATCATCATTGGACTGCATTGCATTATATGCTTGGATCATTTCAATCTCATCTTACTAAGACATATTATTGGAGATATAGAGCGACGACTGATATTCATATGCAATTTTACTGTTACAAAAATCTTACTTGATTTTCAATTTCATCTTTTTTTTCATCTTTTTGTCCATATAAATAACACCATCTGCACCAAAATTCATATTTTTGCTCAGTTGAGTCTGAATAAAATTTTCAGCTGTTTTTCCTCCACACTCTAAATGTAACAATGTTCAATAAACATTTCCATTGAATAAAACATAGACTTTTTCATATCTCAGGCTTTTCAGGTTTAAAGAAACATGAACACTTTTTCAATTTTTCTAACACTTAGAATATATATATATATATATTCATCTTATTTTTTCTTTGTTAGAATACACTTCTGTATATTAAACAATTTTAGTGCTGTGTTGAATCACCATTTGATGTTAAATCTCACTAGCTACCACCAAACTACACCGTACGGCCACATGTGAAGGGCAGGATGACCTTCAGAGCGTGAAATGTCTTCCATCTACCTTTTTGATGGTGATGACGGCCTCTTGTGTATCTCCATCAGTGGAGACTCTGAACAGCTCTCCGCCCTCCTCGTCTTTGATCAGGTAACTCATATCCGTATTCTCGCCCATGTCTGCATCTGTCGCGATCACCCGGCCGATCGACGTCCCAACGGCCGCACCCTCCGAGACGGAAAACTGATACATCTCTGTGAGAGAAAGTGAGGATGTTACTTTCAGAACACTTTCCATTCATGTTGACACACTGAGAATGCATGCATATGAGGGCTGGGGAATACAGCAAAAGAAAAAAAATCCTTTGATGATATTTAAATATTAAATAATAAATATATAGACTGTGAAATATTTAGATTCTCGGTATGTGTGTATTTGCTCTGAATGGCTTAAAGGGGTGCTTTTTTTAATTAAAAGAAAAGAGTTTAAATATTTTTTGCACCATTTTTCACTAAATATCCAATTTGTTTTATATGCACCAATAAAACAGTGCATAGCACTGTAATTCTTATGCTCATCAAGGCTGCATTTATTTGATTAAAAATACAGCAAAAACCATTAAAATTGTGAAATATTATTGCAATTTAATATAACAGTTGTCTATGTGAATTTATCGTAAAATGTAATTTATTTCTGTGATCAAAGCTGAATTTTCAGCATCATTACTCCAGTCTTCAGAGTCACATGGTCCTTCAGAAATCATTCTAATATGCTGATTTGCTGCTTAAGGAACATTTCTGATTATTATTAATGCAGAAAACAGTTGTGCTGTTTCATATTTTTGTGGAAACTGACTGTGCTACATTTTATTTTTCAGGATTCTTTGATGAAAAGAAAGTTCAAAAGAACAGCATTTATTTGAAATATGAATCTTTTTTAACATTATAAATGTCTTCACTGACACTTTTGAACAACTTAATGTGCAGAATTTTGTGCCCATCACAATGTCTGATTATCTTGAGTTATAAAATATTATGAGTCATACTATTACATTTTCAATGGATGTGAATATGTGTTTTATTATTTTCAGGCATCACCCCAGACAGATGTTACGCGGTATTCAGCACGCGTGTGTTTGACTTATATATCGTATCGGAGGCCAGCGCTGTGCCATGACTCTGAATAGAGTGGCTATAATACACATCACAGGCTCAGACAAATAAAAAGCACTTTGTCTCATTGTTCACATCAGAGCAGAGCGCGTGGCCAATGCTATAATACATTTCATGTCTGGAAGCAGGACTCTCTGTGTGTGTGTGTGTGTGTGTGTGTGTTCGCAGCCACACCACATATATAGAGCAATGAAACACGTCGGGGTATTATGTTCCCTTTTCAGCTGTTCTTCCATCCTCCCTTTCCATTTCCTCCAGAGGAAAAGCAGCATTAGCTTTATTACAGCAAAGAGACTCGCTGTAATACTGTCTCAGATGCCCTGATGTCTGTTTTTCTCCATATTTCGATGACTCTCTCCTCTTTTTTTCCCCTCTCATTCTCCACAAAAGCCTCATTTGTGCCAGTTTTGCTCTAGCATCTAATTCATTAAGCTGCTTTTTGTATCGTGGGCCCAACTGAAATCTTTATACCCTGTTATGACACATACTGCACTCAGGCATATTGCCTACATTACATATATTACAGACTGTACATTATGTAAGGCCGGGGTGCTTATTAAAGCGAGGTTTGACATTGTGTTGTGTTGCTGTTGAAACACCTTCAAATTAAATAGCGCAACAGTCGGCTTCTGGATGTAAACAGACCATTCATTTTCCCCATAGAGAAATCAATTCTTAACGATTACGGATAAATCTTTCTAGACGGATGTAGCACGAGCTCTGAGGTTAAGAGATGATATGAGATTCTCTAGTAAACACAAGTCAGCCTGATTTGAAGATTATTTTAAGAAACATTCAGAATGTGTCAGTGAATCATTCATTTGAATGAATCAGTTCAAAACTCAACGAAATGATTCATGTTTAGTGGCATTCGGCATATTTTAAAATGTTATAATATAAAATGGAATATAAAGCATGCACACTATCGCTCAAAAGTTTGGGATCAGTCCTTTTTTTAGGAAGAAAAATGTTTTTATTCAAAAGGACACTGAATTGATTAAAAGTGACACTTGCCATGTTACAAAAGATTTCTATTTCAAATAAATGCTGTACTTTTTAAACTTTCTATTCATCAAAGACTCTTAAAAAACAAAATTTTTCCACAAAAATATAGATCAGCACAACTGTTTTCAATATTGTTGATAATCAGAAATGTTTCTTGAGCAGCAAATCAGCATATTAGAATGATTTCTGAAGGATCATGTGACACTGAAGACTGCAGTAAAGATGCTGAAAATTCAGCTTTGATCAATCACTGTTTACTATATATTCACATAGAAAACAAATATTTTCAATCGTAATAATATTTCACTGTTTTTTATTAAATAAATGGAGCCTTGGTGAACATAAGAGACTTTTAAAAACCTTACCAATCCCAAACTTTTGAATGGTAGTGTAGATTCAACGAAGTCACATCAACTTAACACCGATAAGATCAACCTGTACTGTACACACGCTATATTACAGAATTTCTAATCAATAGAAAGGTTCTTTCAGACAGTGGAATCATTTCGAGTTTGAAGGCTGGAAGGATTTTTGACTGGACTTTAATGTTTCTGACCAAACACATACGACTGACAGGCTCTGACTGACGGGACGTTTGATAGACCTTCAGAACTGACAGCAGAGGTTTAGTGGCGTTCGCACTCACAGCCATTTGCGGCAACTAAAAAGCCATCCATTTCAACAAGAGTCGGTGTATTAAAGGAATAGTAACCTCAAAACTTCTGTCATAAGTTGCTCATCCTCAAAGAAGATTTTGTCATCTGTTTTCAATATAACTAAAGGAACAGTTCACCCAAGCTGAATGGAATGAATGGATCCTCTGCAGTGAATGGGTGCCGTCAGAATGAGAGTCCAAACAGCTGAAAAAACCCCCTAAAACATCACAATAATCCACACCACTCCAGTCTATCAGTTAACATCTTGAGAAGCCAAAAGAGACAAATCCATCATGAAGACGTTTTTAACTTCAAACCATTGCTTCCAACTAAAATATGCGTCCATAATTAATCCATAATAATGCTTCCTCCTGTGAAAAGTCCATCTCCTGTTGTCTCTCACATTAAAATCCACACATTGATCTGTGCAGATTTCTCTCCTGTTTCAGACCAGACCACTTGTGGATTATTGTGATGTTTTTATCAGCTGTTTAGACTCTCATTCTGACGGCACCCATTCACTACAGATGATCCATTGGTGAGCAAGTGATGGAATGACACATTTCTCCAAATCTGATGAAGAAACAAACTCATCTACATCTTGGATGACCTGAGGGTGAGCACATTTTCAACAAATTTTCATTTTTGGGTGAACTATTCCTTTAAGACAACATAAGCATCAGCTTATCAATAAAGAGTATGAGTATTGGATATAGCAATGAATCCTCCAATTGAGACTGGAAAAACACAAATACTAACTAAAACTAACCACCCTTTTTCTCTATAGAAGAGACTCTACAAGTAGATCAATGTTCAGTAGCAAATTCAAATAGCAACATTCGTCTCACAGCCTGCTTGTGTCACTCTGGCAATACAAAACTATTAGTTTGTTCCAATTGTTCAGATTTTCAAGTAGTGTCTGGCTTGTGCTGCATTCTCTCTTAGCAGGGACAAATTCTGTGCTTTATTAGTTTATAGCTGGAGCTGCTCAATGATTCCACCGCATTAGTCGTCTCAAAGTGAGCCAAAGCAAACAGAGCTGTGCTGTTCCAGCATTACAGAATGTCAATGCAAAATTTACATACTTTGCCATCTGGAATTTAAAGTCTTTTGAGCACTTAAACAAATCATTTAAAATATTAATAATTACAAGGATTTTATCAAGGTTGCCACTTCAGTTGCACAAAGAGAGCTCTACTTTTTTCACATAACGTGTGCAACAGATTTTATGGATAAACTGCCATTTATGATATTTACTGATAAGTCTGATTGATTATTGATAAATATTATCAATAAATGAGACCTTATTGTAACGTGTTACCCATTTATCAATGTCTGTCTTTTTTTAGGCTTGGAAATCACAATTGTTACATTTCCAAGACCATTTGGTGAAGAACTAAAACATTAACTAGAACTAAAAATATAAAAAAATTGTTTTCATTGATTGAAATAAAGCTGCAATAAAATAAAATATAAATATCAGACTAAAAACTTTAAAAAAAAAAAAAAAAAAGAAAAAAAAATAATTTAGAAATGTTGCCTTGGCAATTAACAGAAAGAAAATAAGTTAAAGTTCTACAATTACTAAAACTGAAATAAAAAATAAATTAAAGCTGAATAAAAATATAAAACATAAAAAAATGAAAATCACAAAAGCACAAAAAATTACTAAAACAAAAATTAAAAATTAAATTACAAAAAAGATAATTCAAAACATAAATAAATGCTACAACAGAATATAAATATCACTAAAATAAAATTAGTAATCTTGTCTTGGCAAGCTTAATAGAAAAGAAAACTTAATAAAAACAACTTCATTTAAAAAAGTTACTAAAATTACTAAAACTGAAATAAGAGTAAATTAAAACTGAAAAGAAATATGAAATATGACAAAAGCACATAACAAAATTACCTAAAATTAAAATAAAATTTTAAAATACAAGAAGGTAATTCGAAATATTAATAATAGTATGTGCATAATACTAAAATCATACAAATTAGAAATTGGCAACAAACTGAATAAGTCTGATCTACTGCATTATCTAATGTTAACAAATGAGACCTTATTCTAGAGTGTTACCCATTTATTAACCTTTATGGCTTGGACATCACAATTTTAAATTTTGCAAGGGCATTTTGGTGAGCATGTGCTGAAGAATCTCTCAGATGGCTGTTCTGATGACAGCGTTCACTCAAAGAACATGTCATGAAGCACACTCACTCTGAGGGAAGCGCGGAGGGTTGTCATTAACATCCGTGATCACTATGGTCACTGTGGTGGAACCGGAGAGGCCGCCCATTTGGCCTGCCATATCTGTTGCCTTGACAAC
>JAFVLL020006749.1:0-47596 GCA_021397915.2 Tor tambroides
TTCTTTGTCTGAATATGGCACTTATCACATGCTGTGTGGTATCGGCGTTTGGTATCGGGGCATTTTAACGAGTACGAGTACAGGAGCTCAGTATCCGGCCCGATACCGATACCAGTATCGGTGCATCCCTATTGATCACAGATTTCCCATTAAATGAAATGGGAATAGGCACTACTTTACAGCTGAATTGCATATTGCAACATTGACATTGGTATTGAACTGAATTGAATCGACACTGATCTGGCTAATGACATTGCTACCTTTTGTAGAACTGCTTATAGCTGAATTGAACTTGTTTCAAATTGACAAACTTCACGCTATTATTGATCCGAAGTGAATCAGCACTGAACTGACTTGAGCTAAATAATGACACTGTTATCTTTTAGAGCTGCTTTACAGCAGAATTTGAATACAGCAATCTCCATAGTTGAGTTTCCATAGCTGAAACTACTTTGACACAATTAATACAGATCAATCTAAAGCTATAAAAGGTGACTTGACTTGACATTGGTGCCATGACCTGCATGGGAGAGGCACGCAAGTGTGACAGAATTCCATGCTGTGGATCAACATATAATATGAGAGTATATGTGTACTAACCAGAATTTGTATAACCTGTTCTGGTTCCAGTCCAAACACGGGATGACCGTTTACCTCCACCAGCCTGTCTCCAGCATGCAAGAGACCTGCAACAAGAAGCACAAAGAAAAGAAACAGGACTCCATAAGAAGTAATATTGACAAACAGGGTATAAAATTTGTGTCCATGGCATATCAGAGACACAACTAGAAAGGAGGGATTTATATAAAAAAAGGACAGCCAGGCAACCCTCACCACTGCGGTCAGCCAGTCCTCCATGTATAACCCGAGCAATGTATATTTCCCCTGTCACATCATCTCTCCTGATTGTCGCTCCCTGTATGTTAGAAGAAAGCAGGTGTCAATCCAAAGGCTTCATTTGATTTGAATCAAGCACAAAACATGCATCCATCTGATGGAAGTAGCATGCCAGGAACAATATTCAATGACAAACTGAACTACAACGTTACATGCGGATAAAGACAAAACAAAACATGACTTTCAAAAAGGTTGGACAAGTATTAATGTGACAATGGTAACATCAAGGACCAGTGGTGACATGGCAGATGAATACACATATTAAAGATTTGAAAGACCTGCATGCTTGAGACAGCAAGAATATGAAAGGATGTTCATAACCGTGGAAACGTGGAAGTGGCCTTATTCCTTTTTCTTTTTCTTCTGGCTAAAGAAACATCTAAATGCACTGCTGTTCACTTTGCGGTTTTGGGCAGGGCTGGATGTCAAGGAGCCATTGGTCATCCGGTGTTGTACATCATCCTGTCTCCTTTGAGAAGATGGTGATGGATTTGTTTTGGCATTAAAAGATTTCCCCTTTGATAGCACTGGCTGTTCCAGCAAAGTGATGGCAGATGAAGAAGAAGAGGAAGAAGAGGAGTCAGAAGGACAATGAGAAAAGCGAGAGGATGAGGGAATAGCTGGACTGTTGGGAACACTGAGCGATCTGCTACCCATCCGGTTAACCACTCTCCTTGCGGTCTCTGTGCCATGTGGTGATTCTGAAGTTGTGTTGCTCGTGGATACTAGCTCTTGGAGCTTCTCTACTACATGCGTTAGCATCGCCAAAGCCTGAGAATTCTCCTGCATGCTCTCAGATATGCGTTCGGTAGCTGCGGCCATCCTCTCACCAAGCAGGTGGACGTTTTCAGAACTGCGCTCCATGCAGCTGGTGGCCTGCTGCAATGTATTCCGCAATCCATTCAGACCTTCCTCCTTTGCCGGCCTTGTATGGGAGCATGTGATGGTCTCTCTTACCCGATGACAGTGCATTGGGCTTGGGGTAGCGGTTTGAGCGTGAGGGGTGGTTCTAGAAGGTTTTGAAGAAGGATTTGAAGCATGAAAACAGCAAGATGATGAGGAAATCCATGGGGACGGTTGGGAAAATGTATGTAGCATAGAACTGCCATCACTCTCGTCCCTACTGTCTAAATTCTCAATCAAGTTGTCTTCAGAGAAAGAATGACAAATGAATGGTGAAATGGATGAAGACAAGAACAAAGAACACTAATTAGATAATGCTTTCAGCAGAGGCATACAAGTCGAAAATCTTGATGAATGTAATAATGGGAACCTCCAAATACAGGGTTTTGGTCCTTACCAATCACTACAGAGCTACAGACACAAGGGGTGGAGGAACTGAGGCTCTGTTTCCATAATGTTTTGTTCTGGTGGCAACTGCCCAAAGTGTTGCAGTGGTGTACAGTGGTGGGAGCAACAACGCTTGGGGATGCAGGACTCTTGGTGAATGTGGAACCATCCAACATGGCATCTACGCCTCCAGCCAGACGTCTCCCAGCTGAGAAGAGTCCACAGTGGGCTGCATGCCTTAAAGTGTCCCAGTGGCTTTGAAACTCTCTATCAGCTCCGGTCTATCCATGACAACACACAGCTCAAAGTTACCAGAAACACTTTTACTAGAACACTTGACAAGGTCAGCTATAAGTGAACTTAAAAAATTAATAAATCTAAAACATAAGAAATATAGGAGGAGAAACCTCATGTCTAAAACTCTTCCGAAGCAACAAGCTTTTTAACCATTCTTTATCACTGAACCTTGGTGCTATGCTGATCTGAAAGACAGGCTCCAGTAACGTACATTGAAAGAGTCAAAATAAATCACAGGTTAGTAAAAGCAAGCCTTAGATTTGCCTGCCACTCCTTTTACTGGTCATGCTCACCAGAGGTTGATTGTTTTTGACCAAGCAAACAATCCTCATGGCTTCCTCGTCTTCAGGCAGGTCTTTAGGCAGCGGTGGCAAATCTGGCTCATAGTCCCTCAAACTTACTGTGTCATGAGCTGAGAGAAGAGCCTGGAAAATACATGTGGTTTCTGTTATTTCTGTGGTTGACAACACTTTCCAAACAACTAACTGAATACTGGAAGTGGTTTCTAATTAAAAGGCACAACAACAGTGTCTATCAGCATTTACTGGCCCATAAAGTCTGCCCTGAAACACTACAAAAATACCTGGCCTTACACTTTAGAAAGGTTCTTTAATGAAGAGGGTGATGGCTAAGAAAATGACTTTGCCCCTCAAAACACCATGCTGTTTAAAAACGTATTTATTGAAAGAATGCTCACCTGTAGGTGGGGATGACTGAGGAGGGCATACAGTTCTCGAGCTTCATTTGAGGGGTTTTGGACTGCTAGCAAATCAGACAGAATCTAGAGTGCACAAAACACGAGTCATAACTTATTAGGAAATGAAAATGCATTGGTACAAAAATTTGGAGTAAAGAGCAAGACCTCTAACAGACCCTTTAAGACTGGGGTGGACAACTTTTCCCCTTGAGATTTATTGTCCTGCAGTTTAGCTCCAACCCTAATCAATCACACCTGCCCCTAACTTTCAAGTCATCCTAAGACTTTGATTAGATTAGACTGACAGTGGATCTTGAGGGTCAAAGTTGCCCACCCCTGTTCTAAGACCTAGATCCAAACCAGACCAAGACCAAGGCCAACACTAGACCTCATAAGCCCCAGATTCAGGGTAAAACCTAAACCCAAAGTCACAGAGCAAGAACGCCATGTTCACATGGTGTCAAGAGGTCTTAAGTCCAAGACTCTGATTGGTATAATCTGCAATGTTTGCAAGTCCTCAGGCACACCAAGAGATCAAGTTTAAGAGGTCCTATTTTGAACTCCAATAAGGAGATATGAACTGATACTACAAGGTATCAGTGGCAAAGACTATGGCAAAAATTAAGGACAGTGAGAATGAAGCTGACCTGTAGAGAGAGTCCAGACGAATAGGAAAGATATGGCCTAGCTGGACCCTTTAGGTGCCTCTGTAGACATTCATACACCTTCAGAGAAAAAAAGGAGAAGATGAACCCACTACTGGAGGAGATGAACCCTGACTGTTAGTAGGTGTATGTAGGATGGACTCTACCTTTAGTAGGGACTGCAACCAGGGGGCGTTGAGGAGACTGTACAACAGATCAGCTCCATTTATATCTTTATTGACAGAGCCCCTCACTTCAGCAATCACATGAGCCAAGATCTGTGTCAGGCCTGAAACATGTAATGCAAGAACCTTCAGAACTCCTGTTGGTTATATGTGATGCTCATTGACTTCTACAGCAGCTACAACAGTGCTAATATAAGCATTCTGTTAAATATCAGAGCTAAACTAAAATTAAGCTGACAGCTTCCAAAATGAAATAGCTTCATGCAGCATCATACCTTTGTCTCCCATCTCCAGTGGAGCTGACCCAGGATCAGTCTCCACGTCTGGTCTCATTGTCAATCCTGAAGTGTTTTGGGATTCAGGGAATGAAAAAATGATGCACTGACCCTCTTCATATACAGCTGCAGGAATGAGCATATGAATTCAATAATTGCTGATCAGTTGTTGCCTGCTATATTCATATGTTTATGCTGTTACACCCTCTTCACTGGTGTGTATGAGACGTTCTAACAAGAGCTGCGTTTCACAAAAGCAACATAAGCCTAAGTACCGTTGAACCATTGGCACTGATGATCTCTATGAGCTACTTAGCCTTACGATGCTTTTGGGAAATGCATTCTAGAACTTTCTGTAGTTGTAAATACAATTCATGTTTCCAGGCTTACCTTGCTTTTGTGGTTAATATATGAGACATTATGATTTGGATGTGCACTTATCAAGGCTAGTAACCAAAAGCTTGTAGGTCAAAACTCTAAAGATCATTGGTCTATAGGGACTGTCATTGTTTTTAGTGTATAATACATTGTTTTGGATAAACGCGTGAATGATATGACACATTTGCAACTGAAAGAAAATTAATTTGTTGAAGAGTAAGGGCTGATAACCCAGAGATCCCACAATGGAGGTGGTCCACGAATGCCCTTGTCACAGTTTTGACCTTGAGCAAAACACTTAAGTACAGGTTACTCTAAGGGTCCTCTCCTGGTAATCACTGCACCCTAAATGGCTTTGGATTAAAAAAAATGCTACTTAAAGAACAATAACAGATGAAAGAGCATGATTCTTAACATGATTTGTTATGATCACTGCAGGTGACACTGGATATTAGTTTGCATATCTTTTGAACAAGACAGGTGCACCTAATTTCAGACTTTACGACTAAATGGGTGTGATATAAAACTCTTAACCTCATATTTTCAGATATTCTTTCTGAGAGTTACTGTCCTTTTAAAATGGTTTTACCTCAGTGTTTCTGCACTTGAGTCCATTTGCATAGCCAAATCTGATAGTTGACTGCAGGATATGTCTAGAATTTACTCGTAACAATGCCGAATCCAACTGGAGCATCCCAGGAACTCACACTAGGAAGGGTTAATAATTACTGTAAATAAACAGCATACTACATTTGTAGCACAGGGAGCTTCCTCGTAGATAAGCCTGGGAAGCAAGAACCACAAACCCACATCCAGGCAGAGACTTAAGTAGCAAATCCTGTTCACTCACCTCCCTCTTCCCTCACGTTCAGATTGTCTTCTCTGTTTAGATCCCAGCTTAGAATTTAACACACTGAAGAGCTTCTAAAGAGGGTTTGCATGATGACGGTCAGTTTTAACTCACTCAGATATGATGGTATAAACAGAGGAATAACGTGAATGGTATTCCATAGCAGAGCACGGAAAAGTCCTCTTGGAAAAAAGAAGCGTAATCCCTCTCTATCCTGCTTAATCCCTTGCAAGCAAATGAGTCAGCCGGGGAGAGAGAGTGTGTAGGAGCGTGAAGGAGGAAATTAGGAAGGGAGGGATTGGAGAGTGAATCAGGATGTGTCTGTGAGTAAATGTCCTTTCACATTCTTTCAAACGTCATTCTATCACAAAACTCCTTTAGGCTTTCAGTTATTGATTCATCATCACACAATACGTGCAATCAGTGATTCTCACTGATCACACTCACTCTGTGACAAAGATGTAATCATTCCTCTGTATAAGATACAGAACACCTCTCTCTCTCTCTCTGACTCACTCGCACACATTAAACATCTGATGATCCCACACTGAATACATTCTGCATCACATACGCACACATACGTGGGATGTAATCCTCTTTATTAAAACAGTGGAGCGGATGACACAGTCACACTTGTTTTTTTTATTTTTATCACACTGCACTGGGTTTTCACATACCTTTTTAAAATAAAGCTGTGCATGGCATCTTTTAGTAACTAAAGTTTTGGGTAAAAATTCCAATTGCATAAATGCTTGTTTTAGTGATTTTAGATTTGTATTGTGTGTGAAAAAAGTGATTTGAAGAGCAATAATTTATTCCTTAATTTTTTTTACGTAGTTAACCAAAAAAATATAATTCTGTCTTTATTTATTCTCGTTTGTTACTTTAAAGAATTTATGACTTTATTGTTCTTCTTTTTTTGGCTTTATAATGAAAGTCATTGCGGTCCAATATTGTTTGTCAATCTACAGTGGAGATCAAAATTAGAGAACAACCTATAATTTCCTTAATTTCAAGGTCACTGCTTAGTCCTATTTGAAATTATCTTAACAGGAGTACAAGGGCAGTTTTTTAAGCATATATTAAATGAGATATTTGAAAAGGAATCCCTCTGATCAAAATTAGAGAACACTTGCAGATACATACAAGTTATTGGTATTAATTTGGCACCTGGTGCTAATTTCCTTAATTATCTAACAAACCCTATTTAACTGCCAGCATTCCTCCATTTTTCACTGAGATTGTAAGATGATGGGCTGTTCTAAGGTGACTGATGAAAGCTAAAGGGATGACCCTTTCAGCTACTGCAAGAGAAGCTGGTCGTTCCAAATTTCTGATTTGAATACTGCGGGTTTACAATGACTCTAATTCATTCAAGACCCCCAAAAAGGCTGGTTGTCCAAGTAAGACGAATGCATGAGAGGACAGGATAATGTGGAGACTCTCAATGGGGAATCGGTTCAGCACTGCAGCTGGAATTGCTTGCCAGTTCAGCACTGAACAGAGTAAGGATCTGTCAAAGCCTGTTTAATAGAAGTCGGAGTGAAATCGCACTCTGCAGTGACCAAGCCTTTCATCAGCAGAAAGAATCAAAAGGCTAAGCTCACCTTTGCTAAGAAGCATGCTGTGTGGAGAGAGGAGAACTGGTCCAAAGTTCACTTTAGTGATGAGAGCAAGTTTAATTTGAGTCTGATGGGAAACATTTTATTTGGTGACAAAGTTATGGCTAAGAAACCTACTGTGCTTTCCACAAAATAAAGTTTTTGTTGAAATGCCTTGTATATTTTGTCAAACATGTTAGTAGAAAAGCGGTATATACAGATAATATTCCACTTAAAATTAACAATATTTCAGAAAAATATCAAGTATTTATAGATCGTTCTCTAATTTTGATCTCCACTGTACTTGTATGATTTGCAGATGAGAGGAATTTAGACAAGTTTGGAACAACATGAAACTGAGTGAATGATGTTTGGATGAACTATCCGTTTAAGTGGCACCTAATCATTGATATGGTCTCCCATATTTCTTTTACTGACTCTACCTTTTATTACTACAGAGCGGTTTGAAACACTTTATATTGTTTAAAGTCCAAATAAAAAGAAATTCTGCATTTTTATTTGGATGCCCCATGAGCTCTTTGGATGCCCCCCCCCCCCATTTTCATAATTTGATACTTAATCTCATTGCTCTCTCTACTATCCAAAAATCACTTTAACATAAAAAGTAAAAAGAGTTGTTGATACTAAACGAGTAAGGCCAAAGCAGTCATTCAAAAATGTCACAGATTTGTCCATTCTGACAAGCCTGCAAATAATAAACGCAAATATTAAAATGCTACAAACCATTTAATCAGGCATATAGGATGGCAAATAAATAGGCTTATGAACTTTTATAAGAAAGAAGAAACACTTACCATTTCTTCATTTGTTGTTGACACCAATGGTCAAGCTTCCAATCAAAATGTGTGCTAGTTTGTAACAAGAAGCTATTTTCAGATTATGCACATGCAGCATGACTGGAATTTTTTTTGCAAAAGCAAATGTCAATGGAAGGGTTCAACAGTCGCTGGTGAACATGTTTTTGCTACCTTGACAGTGGAAATAGACCAATATAAATGCAATCTAAAACCCATTGACCCCAGCACCAAATGATTCGCAAAAATCATTTGAGCAAACTTTTTGACTTAAAGTTTTGGAAAACAGTTTTTTTGTTGTTGTTGTAATAAAGGCCAAGTAAAATACTGAAGACGACAATCTCAATTCTCAATCATTGTTTTATTGCCATCCATCTGAATTATGAGTCGGAACAAACAGTATTCTTCAAAAACGACACAGAAACTTCATACATACTTGCACACACATAATTCATACACAGGTTAATACGCACACCTTGGCTCAGCATAGAAAAACTGATGTGGAAGAACAAACCTTACCTTCCTGAACCCAAAGTACAACATGAACCATGGTATTCATGCAACATCTCAAGCGTTAATGGTTGTAAACAGCAACAGTCTTTCATCATTACAGTTTTCACGATTACATTTAGTAACATACAATCACACGCAAGCATCAAAATCCTGATCTCTGATCCTTGGAAATGGGTTTCGTGACCATTTATTCAAACCCACCGTCCTTCTGGTGCTCTGAACGTGAAATACCCTGCAGATTATCTACATCGCTCAGATTATCTGTGCTGTAACCAGATCTAACCATCAAATAAATAAACAATGTCAATAAAAGAAATAATGCATTAGGCTGTTTAGCTTTAAAACGTGAGACTCAACTCGAAGCTATTGCTGGGAACAGAGATGTAATGACACAAGTCCATAACACTGTCAGAGGCACTTTTCAGAATACTTCACAAAAAAGAACTGATTTTAACATTGAATACTACAGTGCTTGTGTATGTCAAGTGACCTTTCTGCAATAACTGCTTAATTTAACAACAGCAAAATGCAGAAAATACATCTCAAGACTGAATTAGCTCAGCATGCAATTCTTGAGTGTTGTGGTTCATCAAAAAGCAGGATCTTCAACGTCTTCTTCCAGTGTGCCAGTAACATTCACTAAAAAACATTGCCGACGGATACTCAGATATGCAGAGGAAAGCTGAAACTATTCCAACCGTTAATAAAGACCTGAAGATTTTCAGGAAACTGACCACAAAAATACGTCACATCCCAGAAAAAAGAGTGCATCAAAACAAAACTGCTGTGCGAGTGCATAGAGAAAGAACAAAAAAATGTGCTGACCTCAGCTTAGTGTCAACTATTTTAATACTAAGTTCAATTTGGCTGTACAAAGAGCTTGTAAACGAAGATTTGTACATAAAGAAGCAGGTCACCGCCCCTTGGTTATGAAAGCTCCAAATGGATCAGAAGTCAGCATTAAAAGTTAAAAGTCTGCATTTTGTGTTTTTTCTTGGACATTCATTAATAAGGCGCACATCTTGTTTTGATTTATGTGAACATATTCTTGATTTAGGTCCAAGGCAGTTTGCTGTTTGCACTGAATGATATAATAAGATCAGGAAAATTAATGTAGTAGTTTACTTCAAAGACAGAGGTAGATGACCATTATTTCGGATGTCTTACAGTACACTTATGAACTTCATATGTCATCAATAGACAGTTGACACTGGATTGACCAGTGTGTGCTAGGAGGGAGAGGTGTTCATGACATGCTGTTCTTGAATGTCATTCATTCTGAGCCAACAAAGCATGGGCTCTTTAATAAAAGAACACTGAGCTGGAGCACATAAATATCTTTAACATGATGGAATGGCAGCAGTTAAAAAGCCTCGATAATGGCTTTCTGAGTGAGGAAGACACAAGAAATGTAAAGAATAAATGTTAATAAAGGCAAAACCAAAGACGGACTTGCACATAAACTGGACTGTTTGAGCGTGAGAGCTCAGATTCCAATGGAATCACCCTCCTCGGCCATGTGATCCAGGCATGTAACATGATTGGCTCCTCCTACTTTGTGTCTTGAACACTTTGATTGGCTGGTCTGTTTTTCAGTCATTCCACTGCCTTACCAGATGGGTTTGGAGAGATGTGTTCATTACGTGATCTTCTCATGCTGGATTTGATAGTAGCATGCCTAATTGAGGAAGAGGAGGATTTCAGAACAGCAACTGGTACACACACTCATTTCACAATGTATATTTGTAAACCCTGAGATAACATGCTTATTTGCATATTTATGAGGAAAATTATTTTAAATGGCTGAGTAGATGAAAACACATTTTTATCATGTAAATCTTAATCACTCCAATTAAGATATTATTTACTGTTTCTCTCAGTGGTAAACACATCACATAAAAGTTGCTGCAACTGTATGAAGCAAATGAATACTTAATGTTTAATACTGATATTTAATGCAATTAATATTTAATGAAATTAGCACTGAGGCAGTTTATGATTGGCTGTCTGTTACTAAACTTTTACATTCTAAAGTGTGGTCACATTTACCGATGTTTGACTAGTTTTTGTATTTTGATAGGGATCCATGTAATCTGGATTTTTGTGTGAGGGGGAATATTTCCCCACGCAGGTTTTGCAACGGGTTCAAATTGGCCACATAGATTTTACTGTGTTGACCAACAGAAAGCTTCTTAGTTTGAAAATATCTTCTGTGTGAGCTGTGCTTCATACTTCACTACACTATTGGCTATAATATATATATATATATATATATATATATATATATATATACACACACACACACACTTGTCAACATTTGAAGTGGATCAAAACCTTTCATCAAAGTTGTCCTAAAACCTAAAACCAAAATGCGTTCTTGTCTTAGGACAACTTTGATTTTATTATTATTATTTTTTTTTTTTAAATGCATGCATGTGTGTATTTATATATACTATAATATACACATATAAAATATACACAGTGCACACACACATACTATGTAAACAAAAACTTTTTTGTGAAAAACCCTTATACACTATACCTTGAGGGTGGTGAACATGATGCCATGCTCTCCATGTTGTACACATGGATCCATTAGATCCTCGATGAGGCTGACCTCTGACCCCAGATTCCTTATCCTGCAGAGAACAACAGCTATGTCAACTAAAGCATGCCTTTTTTTACACAAAGTTATTTTCTGTGCTAAAGCATATGCAGATAAAAAGAAAATTATGTCTAAATGGAACACATCCTCTCTCTCTCTCTCTCTGAGACCACATTTATGTCTAGTAAGTGTACCTGTCTTGTGTGATCTGATCATAATTAGTCAGCCAAGACACATCTTCATGTACTATGGTTTCTACAAAAATATCAAGTAGCACAACTGTTTTCAACATTAATAATAATAATAATAAGAAAAGTTTCTTCAGCACCAAATGAAGACTGGAGTAATGATGCTGAAAATTCAGCTTTGCATCACAGGAATAAATTACTTTTTAAAATATAAATCAAATGAAAAACAGTCATTTTAAATTGTAATAATGTGAAATTTTATTACAATTTTTACTATATTTTTAATCAAATAAATGCAGCCTTGGCATGCATGAGTGTCTTCTTTCAAAAACGTTAAAAAACTTGAGGTACTGAACTGAAAGGTAGTGTACAGTACATACATACATACAAATAACAGGGCCTTAGAAACCTTGTGCTCTCATCCTTACCGTGCACGCAGAACAACAAAGAGGAAGACAGGAAACAGGTCATCCATAGACCACAAGAAATCCTGTTTCAGAAGTGCAAGTACTTCCTGGGTTATCTCCTCGAAGGTCAGTTGGATGACCTGAAGCTTGTCTGAGGGGGTGAAAGTTGTGCTGTTGAAATAAAAAGAGAACAACCTTAAAACAATTTACCAGAGAAAAATTACAAACGTTATTAGCCAGAAATTGTTGTAAATCTCCAACCTTATTTGCTGTAAAGTCTCAACTGCTGAGGCAAAACAGGCGTCCTTAGTGCTCGAAATAACCTACACACCCACAAAATACCTCCATGAATATTGCTTCATGATCCACAATCTTATTTCCACTAACATAATCAGCATATTGCCTTCAAAGAGAGATATATATAAAGAGAGTCTTTTTAAAGAAACTTTTAGAGTCTGTCTTATATAATATAACATATTTAACTACCTGTTGTTTTTCTCCATGTACTGTAACAGTCACAGGCCAGAATTTCCTATGAAAACAGTTATTAGTGGCAGTAAGATAGATCACTAGAGGATGATCAAATTTACTGATTGTATTTCTCATTGTAGCTGGGTGTCAGACTCACTGTTGCACCCCGAGGAAGGCGAGCAGCGCCAGGTCTGGCTGTTTGTTGAGTCGGAGCACACACTCCCAGTACACATCATCCTCCTTCTCTTTCTCTAGAGCATAGAGAGTGAAGAGAGGAGGATAGAGACGGGGCAACAGCACCGGCAGGAGGAGAGCAGAGCTGCTGACCACACACCTGCCATACACACACACACACACACACACACACACACACGAAAGACAATACATCAGGTAACTGCTAAAAATAACGTGTTAAAGACAACAGCTGATAAAAACACAGACAAATCAGTCTGAATTTATGAAGAAAAAAATTATGAGATAAAAAGACAATGACAAAAAGATGAAATTAGAAAAAAAAGGTACATTTTTTTCATAATTCTGACTTATGCTTTTTTGTCAATTTAAACGTTTTATCTCATAATTATGATTTAGTATGTCAATTTCAGTTTGTCTCATAATTATGACAATCTCATTTTTTTTTTGTATATTTTAACTTTTTCTCAATTAAGACTTAATCTCATAATTTTGTTTGTCAATTTAAAGTTTTTATCTCATAACTGTCAATGTCAAATGACTTCATTATGATTTAGGATCTCATAATTTTGTAAATTTGAACCTGATCTCATAATTATGCTTTGTAATAATATCGATTTATCTCATAATTAAGACTTAATGTCAGAATTTTGTCAATTCAAAACTTTTATCTCATACTTTTGCTTTTTTATGTCCTAATTATGATTTACCAAAGCATGAAAGATAATTTTTTTCTTATGTGGTGGAAATTGGCTTCCATTGGTTCCGATTAAAAAGAGAAAATAATCATATCAGTAAAGTACTTTTAATTTATAAAATTCACTAGATTATCAAAAATAGGTATTATCTTGTGGTGTTTAATGTATCAATGACTTTTGTTTGATTTCACTCTAACTGTGATATAAACCATAGATAGCAATTGTATAAAATAAAATTATTCATACTGTAATATCAAGGTTTGGTCAAACCACACAACCCTTAGTGTGCCATGTATTATTTTTCTCATAAGTGAGACATCTTACATACCCAGGTTTAGGAGACTCCAGCTGCTTCCCAGCAGGGTCTGAACCACTTTTCTCTTTTGGAGGGTTGGCCAGTGAACCTCCTTCCTCTGGCAGATCAGGAAAGAGGAATCTAAACACAAACACAAAGATAAATATTCATGGAAACAACGTTTAAAACAGACTTTGTTTTTAGTCTGACTGACACACTTACTGTACCTGACAAGCTGGAAGATGCGGCTGAGATAGGACTTAATCTCATTGACAGCCTGGGGCAGTAATCTGCGGTTGGCCCCAACTCCAACGTACGTCATACGGTACACTGAAACCAATGTCTCTACCAGCCGACCCAAAGGATGCAGTGGGGTATCACACGCCTGGGGTCAAACATCAGGAGTCAGTAACATATTATAGGGACAAAATACACTGGAATGACTGAGAGACAATATTATGTTTGTAAATGAGGTTGGCAGTGTTAGTTCATTGATGACCTAGAGCAATGCATACCTTGACAAGGTACCGACGGATTGTGTGATACACCTCTAACGTCACAGGACCCACATGCTGAGGGATGAACTCGAGACTCTCCAGAGTTTTGTGATGACAGCGACTCAGTAACTCTGGACTGAAATACACATACACACACACACACACACACAAACACACACACACAGCTTTATATTTTAACATTCCACATTTAATATTCACGTTCCAAAATTAAATTGAAAAAAAAATTTAAGCACATCTAAATAAGTAGATCAAAGGTAGAACTGCAGATACTTCACAGAAAAGGCAATCCCAAAATGCACTGCGACAAGGTTTCATCCAAGATGGTAAAAAGATGAGGGAAAAAATTGTTTATAAATATGTTTTATTTACATTTATATTCATTTGTTAGAAATAATTTGGTTTGTGTGGAACCTCATTTCCACCAAATAAGAAAAAAATGCCTTGGTAAATCATAATTATGACAATAAATGTGATAATTGTAAGAATAAAAAGTCAGAATTATGACACAAAAAGTGTCATAAAAAGTCTGTCTTTTTATATTTTATTTCTGTAACTCTTATGTTACTATTTATTCCATGTGCAGAGATTTGAAAAAAGCATTTTACCACACGTTGACCTTTTATCATATTTAAACCTCTTATCTAACAAATTCAACTTTTTATCTCATAACTGACAAAAAGTTGAAACTGTAACAAAAAAGTTTTTTTTTCATAATTATTTTTGTCACAATTTTGACTCATCTCATAATTATAATTTAGGATCTCATAATTTCAACTGTGTCATAACTAATTGAAAGAATTTTCTTATGTGGCAGAAACGGCTTCATATGTTTGCACCCATCAAGTTCCAAAAAAAAAAAAAAATTAGATGAAGTACTCTCCATTTATCAATTAACCAGTTTATCAAAAACAAGCATTACCTTATTGGGATTAATTATATAAATTATTTTTTGTAATATGAACCATTACAGTTGTATAACATTATTTTTACTGTAATTTCAGAATTTGGTCAAACCACCCACCCCCACTATGATGTGTATTATTTTTCTGCTTATTAGAATACCAATTTGTTAGCTTAGCATCATGTTAACATCAGACTCTGCTGTAATACTCTGTGAGCGTCAGGGGAGTTTCTCATGCACTAGTATGAGCAATGAGGCACAGGAAAATTTTTGAACTGGTCTAATCTGCAATGAGTGTGTGTTTAAGTTGTAAGGATGAAAGAACCTCAGATACTTTGATCTCCTGAGAAACAGACAATACAAACATTTCCAATTCCAAACACTTCCAATTGTTAGCAGCTGTCTCCATCTCGGGGGATGTTGGTTTTGGTCTGAAGTACTTAAGGAAATGTTGCAAAAGGATCGGGGCCTTCTGTAGCTGGAATGAGCCCATAGGATGATGTGTGTTCGCACACTTCATACTATGTATTTTTCTCAAGTCAGGTATGCATGTTACTCTTAGATTCATCTTTGAGATTTTGATGTTTTGTATTGATTTAATATCTTTGAATTGGCTGTATAATTGGCACAATACATATTTACCTGACTGATAATAAATTGTTACATTTGATTTTATTCTGACTTACTCTGAAATTATTGACTCTAGTAGATTACGATGTATCCTTGTTACCGCATTTCCTGCGTCAGGTTTGTAACGGACTAAAATTCAGTTGAGATGGAGCATAGGGCACACCAACTGTATCTTTAGGGATCCGGCTAACACTTGGTATTAGTTCAAGTGTACTTAGATTGTAAGGGCTTATAGTGAATTTCCGTTTAGGTCAACTGAATGTTGTTCGACCAACCTAAATAGGGTGAGCCTAACCTCTGTTTATTGCAATATTATTCTAGCTAAGTGTACATGGGGAAACCATGGCATGACCATACCAAAGCTACTATCAGGGAAGTAATGTTGGTCGGTTTATATCTGTAGTAGTGGTCGTGACCTCTGACTAGAAATAATATTGCTTTATTCAAGTGTGTACAAATCTATGGGGGCTAAATAAAAGTACTTTTAGAATGAGCAAGCATAGGAGCGGCCGTCTAAAGTAATAGCCAATTACCTCTGTTTAATAACCAAGACTGACGAGAATGTGACCGTAAGATACGCTAACAACGGCCGAAGCGATATCTTTAAGCGACATGAGCACCCGAATGAACGAGTACAATAATATTAAAAAATAATAGAATAATCAGATGTCTAGATAAATTATCCTATGAATGATAACAATTGTCATTCTAACCCAAATGCGAGGTCATAATAAAATGGAGTCAGATTTGAACTTAACCTAGATTTAATAGCTTTGCGCGCTGAAAAGACCAAACACACAGGAAACCTTCACCCACGATTGGATACCGTCCTTGGACCAAATTCGTGGACCTTACAAAGTATACCTGTCTCTCTGCTGTCTCCTGTTAGCAGTGAGCGCAATGGCGATGTTGTCCCACGCTGTAGTGGTTTGTCCCTGTCCGGGAGAATCACAACCTAGCCTGTTCCAGCACTCCAAAAACACAGCCTTCCACTTTTCTTCGGAGTGAACCGCTAACCTGCCCAGTTTACTGCAATCGCACAAACACATCGGTTCCCCATCAATATTGATAATGTCGCTTAAAATTGTGAATTTGAATTGTGCTACAGAGATCAACACACACACGCTTACAGTGCATGAGCCTTCTCCTTGTCTGAGTCGTACAGGCTGGGTTTGTAGTAGGAACCTGACATCTTTAGTCCGGTTCCCCAAACCCCACTAAAAGAGCCTTCTATGTAGTCTCCATTCGGCATGGTCAACGCGCCCTGCAGAAAGAGATGATAACAGGCTTCTTCGTGTGAACATACTCTACCATTTAAAAAATTGCTGTTGATAATATTTTTAATGTCATTTGAAATATTAGACATTTGACATATTATTATATTAATATAATAATATTATTATCATCATCATCATATTTTTAATATAACAGTTTAAAATAACTGAAATAATTCTATTATTATAAATAATTCTATAATTCTATTTTAAAAAGTAATTTATTTTTGTGATGGTCATTGCGCCAGTCTTTAGTGTCACATGATCCTTTAGAAATCATTGTAATATACTGAAAATATAACAAATAACATTTCTTATTGTCAAAGCTGGCAACAGTTGTGCTGAGTAATATTTGAGGACACCATGATACATATTTTCAGAATTCAACTTTAGACATTTAAAGCATTATTCCAAATAGAAATCATTGGTAACATTTTAAATGTCTTTACTGTCACTATTAATCAATTTAATGTGCCCTTGATGAAAAATATTCACTTCTTTAAAAAAAAATTTGAACGCTAGTGTAGATGTTTGTGCATGCTAAAGTGTTTGTTTGTGAGCAGTAGCACCTTTCCATTTAGGGTCCAGTCTTCTGAAAACTCCCCTTCAAATGTAGTGTCATCTTCAGAGAGTAACACCCCCGTTCCCTTGGAGAGAAACAAATAACAGTTAAAATGTGTGTGTATCAGGTTTTATCATTTTTGTAGAATCAAAAGCACCTCAAAGACAATCAAACCTAATGTGAGGAGACTATAGTGAATAAAAAAAAGGAGCTAAATTTTCTTTAGTTGAGTTTGCAAAAAAATATTATTTGAATTATTTTTATTATGTAGTAAATGTTTTATAAAAGCAATAAGGCACAAGAGGCCATGAGATGTTGTGAATATAGTCATAATACAGCATGGTGTCACATACTTATACTGCTAAATAAAACCAAATGTGTGTGTGTGTGTCAATCTCACCATCATTTTGTTGTTGTTGAAAACACCTTCATAGTACAGGCCGAACTGCGTAACAACAACTCCGTTCCCCTGACGCTGATCATCCAGCCACATGCCCATGTACTTCTCCCCTCTGACACAAAACACAGTTAGTATAGTGCACACATGCACACACACTTACATTTCAAGGCAAAGTAGTACTGCAATCATTTTGTGAATTCACTTGTCCATTTGCATACCTGGTGATGTCATCAAAAACTCCATAGCCAGTTTTTTTGTCATATTGCCACTGGCCGATGAAGACACTGGGGGAAGTGGAGTTCAGCTTCCCACTACGCAGCATCCCGTGACCATGACGCATGTTATCTTGAAAAGAGCCCTCGTATATTTCACCAGAGGCATATCTGAACACACACACACACACACACACACACACACAGTCAGTTAATGACATCAACTCAAACCAATTTTTGGGTCAGTAAGGATTTTCTTTTTTTCTTTATTTAAATAAATACTTTTATTGAGCAATGATGCATCAAAAATAATGCATCAAAATTGACAGTAAAGACATTTCTAATGTTGCAAAAGATATCAATTTCAAATAAATGCTGATCTTTTGAATTTTCTATTCATCACAGAATCCTGATAAAAATGTATCATGGTTTGCATAAAACAACTTTTTTCAACTGTAATAATAAGAATTGTTACATCAATACCAAATAAAGATATTAGAATGATTTCTGAAGGATCTTGTGACACTGAAGACTGGAGTACTGAAAATTGAACTGAAAAACTGAAAATTCAGATTTGCATCACAAGAATAAATGATGTTTTAAAAATTATTCAAATGGAAAACAGTTATTTTAAATTGTACCAATATTTCACATTATTACATTTTCTAAAACATTAAAACATTTTTGAATGGTACTGCACATACAGAAATACATATCCATTACAGAAAAATAATATACAAAAATAAACATACAACCACAAACCTGAATGTTCCAAAGCCTTGCATCTTGCCATCCTTCCACTGCCCTTGGTAATGATCACAGCTGTCCAGGTTTTTGTTAGGAACATCATAATCTCCAAAACTGCAAAGAAAACAGTAGTTAAAATATTTCCAGAAATAGAAAGTAGGAGACGTCAGCATAATAATCAGAAAAAAAAAAAAAAAAATGTTGCCACTAACCCATCTTCAAAGCCGTTCTTGAATGTCCCTGTATACATTCGTCCATCAGGCCATTTGACCACACCCCTAGAACACAGACATAGCCAATCATCATCTTCCAAGTTTTAAGAAGACTTTTACACCCACAATTCTCTTTCCTACCGTCCATGGGGTTTCCCTGAGACCCATCGGCCCTCATACGTGGCCTCCTTGAGTCGACTGTCTTTGTAGAATGTGTATGATGCTGTCCTTGAAATGGGCGGATCTGCTCTCTGCGTTACTCCCGTAGAAGGTGGTATTCCATCATGCCCCAGTCCACTAAGTGCCTGCTCCACCGCTTGGTTTACAGAACGCAGCCACTTTGCCTAGGAATCAGGACATCACTGTTTAACTATCTATACAAGTTTCTGTAAATCATCATTTTGAGTCAAGCCAGGTATACCTTCTCAGCTGGGGACGAAGCCAGCAGAGTGAAACTCTCTTCAGGTGAAGTCACTTTTAAACCATATCTGCAGAGAACCACGCAAACTTCATAACTCTTCATAACACTTCATAATTATATAAAGCTAATAAATATAACTGGCATACTCACAGGCCTGTGTTCTCCTCAGAAATAGGCTCCACCCACAATGTAGCCAATGGGAAGACGTGATGAGTGGAAAACTAGGAGGGGTTAAAAAAAGAAATGCAACTAATGCAAGAATAGCATACAGAAAATAAATGCACTAGGATTGTACATAATTCTGTCCACTCCTGATTAGTGATGCACAATATATCAGTACCATCAGTTATCAGCAGATAGGAGATCTATATATATATATATATATATATATAAATTTTAAATATTTAAATGTGCATGCATTTTCTTGTTTCGTTTCATTTAGATTACCTTTACCTCACTTAAATCTTCAAAAAAAAAAAAAAAAAAAAAAAAAAAGAGTCTTTAAAAACACAAATAACACTGCTAAAATATAACCTATGGCAAAAGTAAATAATAAAAAAAAATAAAAATTATTACTTTTCTATTTGAATATATTTTAAAATGCATTCCTTCAAAATACATTTTCATATGTTGATCTGGTGCTCAAGAAACATTTAATATTATCATCACAGTTGAACAAAGGTGTGCTGCTTAATATTTTTGTGAAATTGCTACATTTTTTATGAGTAGAAAAAGTTTCAAAATTACATTTATTTGAAAAAAATAAATAAAAATTATATATATATATATATATATATATATAAATAAATAAATCAATCAATCAATGTAAATGTATTTACTGCTACTTTTTATTAATTTAATAAAAAATAAAACTGAATGGCAGTGTACACTATAATGCCTAAATTCACTCAAATCATTTAAAGTAGTGCATAGAAATAATAATAATGATGGTGAAACGTTTGTTGCTATATAATATTTGTCAAAAACATAACACAAGTGCGTCTCAAGCATAAACCAACTGTTTACAGTTTTTGTAGGTTGTCAACTACGATTTTAAACGATAAAATGTTGAACATATGGTTCTTTTTCCAAAGAGCACATTTTTGCTCTTTTCGAATGGAAAAGGATAATGCTGATGAAACGAAAAACAGACACATACACGCACTGTAAAAGGTATGAAGGAAAACCAACAGGGAGGAAAATAATGGATTATCATCTCAAATACTCACTGGCACATTCACTAAGACGAGACTCAGCATTAAACAGAATCACTACTGTTTAACATAAAACCATCCAGCACAACATGCCCCTTACTACAATCAGGTACATATCTTTTACAAAGGGTTTGCAAGCAGGAAGCCTTGGAATGTACCCAACCAGATGTACTGTCATCTTTCTATGCTTTTATACCACACAGGAGAGTCTAAATGAAACCTTACAGGAATTTCAGGAATGTCAAAAACTAGAGGTTCAAACTGAGCTATTACAGATACTATGTCATTTTAATTGATTAGATTCTTTAAAGGAATATTCAGAGTTAAATACAACTTAAATTCTTTTGACAGCATCTGTAGCCACAGTAAATCATTTTGACACATCCATCAGTCTGTCCAGTAATGCATTTCAAATGTAAGCCTATGGAGAGATTGCACAGCACAACAAAAAGATTCAAATATGAAACAGTCGCACTGATGTAAAAGTGTAATAACATGATGTAATTGACGTAACTATGATTAAAGTACTTTTTAGTGGAGAATATCTTCACCCAGAAGAAGTAACACACAACCAAAAATTCATCCACCTTGAAATGTAGTCTCATTTCAAAGTGACTTGCAACAGGGTTATTATAGTTAACTAAAACTAAAACCATTTGAACCTTTAAAAAAAAAACTTGACAAGGCAACATTTCTCAATTTAATTTAGTTGAACTTGATGTAGTAAAATAGCTAAAACTGAAATAAAAATTAATCAAGCAATGTAGGCATATAAAAAAAAATACTAAAAATGATAACTCAAAAAACAATGTTACTACAACTTTATCTAAAATTAAAACGAAAACAGAAAATAAAAAAACTAATTCAAAATATTAATAAAGACTACTAAAATGTCACTGATTAACGTACACATTTCTTTTTGTTTTTTTATAAGATGTGTCAAAATTATTTTCTGAATTAATCAGATACCCCAAGCTTTAGTGCTGTCAAATGATTATTCACAATCGCATCCAAAATTAAAGTTTTTGTTTGCATAATATATGTGTGTTCTGCGTCTATTTATTATGTATATACATAAATACACACACATACAGTATATATTTTGAATATATTTACATTTATATTCATATCATTTATATTAAAAAATATATTTAATATATAAACATAACATATTGCATGTGTGTGTATTTATACATACATAATAAATATACACAGTCCACGTACATATATTTTGTAAACAAAAACTTTTATTTTGGATGCGATTAATTATTTGAAAGCACTAGTTTTATTTAATCTCAGAATATTCCTTTAACAACAGCACTGGACAAACACTACAGCTGTAGGGTGCATCCTTGGGCACTAGGGGACAGTATGCTATGGAGGAAACTCTTCATTCGTACATCCCATACTTACAAGACTCTTATAGGGGACCATGCCCTACCAAAACAAAGATAAACATGACTAAAACATCAGTTATTGGAAACAGATTGTTAGTTTGGCCCTGTAAGCAAATAAAAAAACTGAAGTGAAAGCATTGTGTAAGGACAGAAGGATGAGATCAACAGAAAAGGCAGAGATAAAGCAGAAATGATACTGAAATGGCAGTGAAATGAAAGTATAAAGAGGAGAGCAAACCTGTGCATGAACCAGGGCGTCGTTGAAAAGGATGAACCAGTTGACAGAAAAACGGCCTGCGTTCTGAAGAGTCAAAGCCTTATTACTGCTCTCACAGATCAGCCGCCGAGACGGTTTACGAAGAGAGTCCTGAAAGAAGAGGAGAACTCTTGATTACCAGCCCAACTTCATCCACGTTCTAGCTCTCCTCCACAAGTGCACTGAAATAAAACAATTTGCTCAGCAGGAAGAGCACCTGGCTGTCTGGTGCGCATTAAACTGACTGCCATTTGACAGGTAAAGTGCATCTAAGGGCCTGACAGCAGCAGGGTGACTTACGGTCATCTTTCCAGGAAAGCTCTTCCAGAAGTGGAGCGTGTACTCGGCTTCCTTCCTCCTCCTCTTCAGATGAAGAGCCATGGATTCATATTTTGAGCAGGCATCTTGCAGCTTCTGATAATCCACAGAACTCTGTCACACAGATACAGCAGTGAGATTTTATGTAATGATGGTGTGCTGAGTGAAAATCAGTGGACAATACAGCCAGACCTGTTATTACAGAATACAATTACACTTTTTATTAAACACACATACACACAAAAAGACAATAACCCAAAATAAGTAATAAATAACTATATAAAAAATTAAGAAAATAAATAAAATAAATAAGCAATAAATATATAAGCAATAAGTAAGCAATACATGAATAACCAATAAATGAATATAAGTAAACAATAAAAATATATTGAAAACTATGTATGTATGTATGTATATATATATATATATATATATATATATATATATATATATATATATATATATTTTAGTGCTGTCAAACAATTAATCGCGATTAATCGCATCCAAAATAAAAGTTTTTGTTTACAGAATAAGTGTGCGTGTACTGTGTATATTTATTATGTATATATAAATACACACACATACAGCATATATTTTGAAAATATTTACACTTATACATTTATATATTCATATTCTTATATTTTATATATATAAATATATTTAATATATAAACATAACATATTTTTCTTAAATATATACATGCATGTGTTTGTATTTATATATACATAAATATGCACATTATACACACATAAAATGTGTAAACAAAAACTTTAATTTTGGACGTGATTAATCGCAATTAATCGTTTGACAGCACTAATATATATATATATATATATATATATATATATATATACACACACACACACACACACTAACTAAAAATAAACAATAAACAAAAATGGTAACACTTTAGTAAAGGGACCAATTCTCACTATTAACTAGTATTATTAACATATTGACTGTTTATTGGTACTTATAAAGCATGACCATATTCTACATTCCTAATCCTAACCAATACCTACACTTAACCTTACTAACTATTAATAAGCAGCAACTTAGAGTTTATTGAGGCAAAAGTCATTGTCAATGGTTTGTTAATAAAGAGAATTTGACCTTAAAATAAAGTGTGACCAAAAAAATAATTATTATTTTAAAAGGTACTTTCTGTGTTATGAAAAATCATTAAGTGTTATTAGTGAGTACTCACCACCTCGTAGCAGGTAGCCAGTTTGAGTAGCAGTCGTCCATATTCATGCAGGTGTTTTATGGGCAGGTAAAAGAGATGCGCCAGAACATCTGCTAAGGGCAAACCCTCTTCAGAACATTCAGACAACTTCTGAACAACCTCGGCCCCTTTGCCAAACACATCGCTTCAAACAGAGTCAGACAGAGAGTCTTAATATATATGGTAATTTAATTCAATCTGTAATTATGTAAATATGAATACTGCATGAGCAATAGCAAATAATTCCCTCGCAATACTTTCATATGTTATTACTCTAGAGTTTTGCGGCCAATGTGGAATCCCAGGAAAGCACTTGGGACAGGGTCTAACACACACATATACTACTTACTGACAAGGTTTGACAAGTGCTTGAAATCCTCCCATGACGAACAGATCACCAACTGCAGAACAGTACCTGTATGACACAATTAGAAAAATAAAGATATTATTACAACTAGGAAATGACTTGTGAAGAAGGGTACAACATTTTTGAGCAATAAATTCCCATGACTTTCACAATAATTCTTTATTACTAAACAATATATACATATACATTTTCTATAAATGACTGTATAGAGATTGCAGCCATGAAGATAAATTTCTGGTTAATGACATGAATGTACTGACAACACAGATTTCCATGAATTTTAAGCTTCTCATTTTAATTTCTTAAAAAATCTCCTTGCTATTTCCAGGTTTTCCAGAACGTCACGCACTCAGAACTTGGCCCCACTCATAAAACTGCCTGAAAGATATCAGATTCTGAATCAAAGTCTCTGACTTTTAAAAATGAGGACAACACCTTAAAAGAAGTCTCAAGGCTGCGGTTGAACATACGATTATTTTCAACAACTTAAAGAACCAACTGAGGTTCTCTCTGATTAAATACATTTGAAGATTTTCAATTATATATCACAGAAGTATAAAATCTATTTGATGCCTGAATATATTACTTTTGAATTAGAAGTTAATTCAGTCCAGCTCTGTAGAGAATATAACTTGCTAAAAATATCTTTAAATTCAGGAACACAGCAAGTTACAATAATCTGATTTTAACTGTGTTCATCTAGTTGGTCTTAACTAGCTCTCTGGCTGAACACTTAATAAACATTAGTATTCAAACATGGCTGATTATTAAATGTGCTAATGTCTCTGGCATCACATCCATGACAATTTCTAAATGACTCATTTTTGCAGCCATGCTGATGTTCCAATAAATGGCCCAGATGGACTGGGAGGGGAAGTTTTGTGAGCATTGTGAACTTTACAGCATGTCTACAATGTACACTTAAAAGAGAATTTAAATTCTGTTTTGCATGACATGTTCTCTTTAATCAGCATGGAGTAAGAAACAACAAGCAACATCTCTTATTCCATCTGCTGAGGTCATCACCGAAGTAACCACTTCATGACTTCAGATACTTTAATTGTGTGTGCGCTGAATGCTTACTCTGAATATGTGTCCAGGAACAGATGTGCATCATCAAGAATAACAAGACCTCGGATATCACGCGAACGCCGCAGGAAGGAGGTTAGAGAGGCCGAGTTTTGACCCGTGAGCTGAGACAGCCGGCCCAATCGTCCAATCAGATTCTGCAGAAGCCCCGCAGAGGACTGACCGAGGGCGGAGCTTAAGGAATCTACGAGTTAAAATAATAATAATAATAATAATATGAGAACTAAAAATCCCCAAATAATTAATCAGACACACAATCATTTCTTGTTTTGATCCTCATTTCTGTATAACAGGACAAACTTTGTAATAATTCTGAACACAAAAAATACTTAAGTATTATTATATTATATTACATATACTATTGCTTACCAGTGTTAGTTTAGTATCACATATATATTATTATTGCTGTTGATATTTATTTTTTGATAAAATAAGTTTAAGTTTTTTATTTTAACATTTATTTTATTTCAATTAAAAAAAGTTTTTTTGTTTTTTTTTAAGATTTAGTTTTAGTTTCAGTTAACAATAATAACCCTGTTACATACTTTAGGAACTCTAAACGATTCAGCTGTTTCACTTCCACTAGTCTTGCCACTGAATTACACCATACTTGTACAGCTCGTTCAGGGCTGTAATGGAAATATGCTAATGACAGTCTAAATCGGAGTACAAAACAAGTTATCATCACACACTGTCATACCCAGTTTGAGCAGAGGCTGGAGCAGAAGACTATTGATATTGCTGAGTTTACAGTAATATTTCCTCTCTGCGGCCGCCAGCTCATGCAGGCTGGCAATAAAACCCATTACATTACGATCCGTCAGCGCCGCACATGTCCGTCCTCCTGCGCACACACTGCTTACATAGCCCAACTACCACAAACACACACACAATGAAAAGTGTCATAACAAGTCATGTAAATAACACAGCATCAATGTACAGGATTCAGAGTGCAGTAGTATTCAACATTATCTAGTAATGACTGAGTAATGTTAATTATACAACAGAAATCTGAAATTATAATGATGATGATTATGATTATGATGCAAAAGGCTTGCTCACATTCATACAAAAAGGCACTGGTTGCTGTGTGTACTCTCCTGTCTGCTCCTCATCCTCAGTTTGCTCCATCACTTCTTTCACCTGCTGCCCACTGTAGTACAGGATTGGCTGGATACAATCTCCATCAGCCAATAAGAGAGTGTGTTGTTGCCCCGCCCCAATATCCCACACACGAATCCCATCTGACAGCTGCGCAAAGACAAAAGAGGACAAACAAAGCAAACCAGTCATGAATCAGTATGTTGTCAACACAAATTTGGGCCATGGCAAGGGCCTTAAAGGGATAGTTCACCCAAAAATGAAAATTCTGTCATTAATTACTCATAGCTTCTCGTAGCTTCATAATATTACGGTTGAAGCACTGATGTCACATGGACTATTTTAACAATGTCCTTACTATGTTTCTGTGCCTTGAACGTGGTAATACCATTGCTGTCTACGCAGGGACAGAAAGCTCTTGGATTTCATCAAAAATATCTTAATTTGTGTTCCTAAGATGAACGAAGGTCTTACCTCTTACTGGTTTGGAACAACATGAGGGTGAGTAATTAATGACAGAATTTTCATTTTTGGGTGAACTATCCCTTTAATCCACTAAACAGTGGAACACTAATGACTCAATTGACTATAACATGATTATGTGATTGGACATTAAAATTTCATTGGTACTGTTTATCAATAAAATCATAACCAACATCCTATTGGTATGAATTGTTTTGTTTATCATTCTTCTTCCTTGTCGATAATATTTAGTGGCATCATGAAATATGTACTTGTCCTCCATTTTTAACAGCTTACGAAACTGAAGAAAACATGACAACATGAGCTGATGCTCACAGGTTTTTATTGTGCATTGTAGGGAGTTTAATGTATCAGTGCACTGGAATGATTTAATCAATGGGACAGCCCTAGAAATACCCTGTGTTTTGTCTAGTGAATTAGAGAGCTGATCAAGACACAGCCAAACAAACTGGAGCACGTGTACACTGAAGACACATTGCTGCTGGGTGCACACAAGTTTCACGGTTTCTAACCTTGTCATTTCTGCAGCATTTTTAAAACCTGGAAAAAAACCCTCAATCTTAAAGGGAAAATAAATTTATTAAAAAAAATTTTTTTCTTAATTCTAAAAATGCAATTATGCAAAATGTAAAAGTGTTAATCTGTTATATAATTAAAATGGGCTTTAGTTAAAAAACCCCTGAAAACCTTAATTATATACATTCACGTAAGTAAAAATTTGTTGTTACTGTGTTATATAGAATGTTATAGAAATATTATAAATGTATAGACAAATTGAATGAATAAACTGTATGCAAAAATTTGTTAAATAAATAAAAACTTAATATTAACTACACTACTGCTCAAAGGTTTGGGTTTGGTAAGATTAACGTTCACCCAGGCTGCATTTATTTGCTCAAAAATACAGTAAAAACAGTAATAATGTGAAATATTATTCCAAATGAAAAGAACTGATTTCTATTTTAATATATTTTAAAATGTAATTTATCCATGTGATGACAAAGCTGCATTTTCATCAGTATTCAGTGTCATATAATATCACATGCAATCATAAATGCTGTTTAATATTTTTGTAAACCATGATACATATTTTTCAGGATTGCTTGATGAATGAAAAAAGTTCAAAAATACAACATTTTATCTAAAATATAAATCTTTTGTAAAATTCTAAATATCTTTTTCACTTTTATATATTTAATGCAACAGTGCTAATACAAATGTAATAGTTTCTTTCAAACACTTTGGTATGGTAGTGTAAAAAGGTATATTTATAGATAGAAATATATATTTATAATTATACATAGAAAAACTATATATATACATATATATATTTAATTTAATTATTATTATTAAAAATAATTTTAAAATATTAGTTTTTTCTTTTCTAATTTTAAAAATTCCAACCCTTTTAAAAACCATTTCAACAGGCAGGGTATTTTATTCTCCCTCTTGTGATATTTTTCTGCTTTATGTGCATATGTGCATATACTGTACCTTGGTTAAGTGAGGAAGGGTGGTGGGGGATTCCATGTGTCCCAGCTGTCCAGAAGTGTTGCAGCCCCAGGAGAACACCTGCCACACACACACATACACACACACATTACAGGAGGATTACACTAATACAGACTCACCGCTCAAGAGAACAGCCACGGATACGCAGGTGAAGTGTGTCACCTGTGATTGGGCGGTCAGGGCGAGAGAGTGATGAGCACCTGCAGCTACTCTCAAAACCTCTTTACCATTCAGACTCTTTACACAGGTGGGCTGCGGTCTGAAAAGAACGACAAAGAAATCACCACATTATGTTCCTCTGTTGAGTCTGTCCTCATTTTAGCAGAGCACATTATATTTTAAAGCCCTGGAATCTTATGTAACTCATGAGTTGTTAGGGAAGAGAGTCTGCAGGACTGGGCCGCTCTGATGATGGGAGGATTCTGACCTGGAAAGGAGGTCTCCATGTCCAAGCTGCCCTTCCTGGCCACGTCCCCAGCTCCACACTTCTGTCTGCAAAGAAGGCAGGTGGGCATCGGCCTCAGGAATGCCTCCTGGAGCGAGCGGGATGGCCCGTGCACGGGGGCGACTCATTCGCCGCAAAAGACGTGGAGACACTGAGACAACGGGAACAAGAAAATAAACAACATCAAAAAACACATTCAAAGAAATTTGGAACATCAATAACACAGTCCACATCTAAACTAAGACACAAAATGACAGATCATAAGAAACTGCAACTCAAGGCAGTTTGTCCCTCATTGAATATGCATTAGTTCAGTTCTGCAATATAAACACAAACAAACAGCATAGGGAAAATTCACATAAATCATTTAACAGCACAGACGCAGACCCACAGACTTGGCCAACTCCAATTCAACTCTCTGCAAAACACACACACACACACACACACACACGGTATGGCCAGGTGCACACACAAATAAACACACACAGACTGCTGCCGTGCTGAGTTATGTTCCAGCCCCACTGGGGACCATCTGTCACATAGGTGGGGGTGAGGAGATGAGAAAAGGTGTGTGTGTTGCAGGTAGCTGGCCACCATTGTCTTCTCTAGCCTGTGCATCAAGCTTCAGCTGATTTATGAACTCAGACAAACACACCAGGCTGAGGTATCCTGGAGTCTCATGAGCAGAGAGACCTCGCGTCACAATCTCTAACTCAGCAAACTAAATGTAAATCACTTTAAACGCATGCAAATCACTAGAGCAGAAACTTTCTGACACACTAGAGACTTGAACTTGTTTTGATTACGCATATTAAAAGAGGGAAATATATTCATGTAACAACAACCTGTTAGTCAACTGAAAACCAGAAGGACTACTTTTCACTAAAGTTGAATCACACAGTGTTTTACATATGACTTATATTCATATTTCTCCCCAAACACAAGCAAAAAACTAAGAAATTGTATTTTAATTTCATAAAATGAAGATTTTTTTGTAGATTTTTCATTGACATTATTTCTTGACATTTATGCACAATTTCACCCAAATTTAATTATTACTGTCATGTGAAAAAATACATAATTCTCAAAAAAAAAAAAAAAAAGGGAATTTAAAGTTAAGTAAAATTTTTATATTTTTATTTTTTGTCTCAACACATTTACACTACCATTCAAAATTTGGGTTGGTAAGATTAAGTCACTCATGCTCACTAATTCTGCATGTACTTGTTCAGAAATACAGTAAAACAGTAATATTGTGAAATATTATTATAATTTACAATAACTTTAGTATTTTAATATATTTTAAAATGTAATTTGTTACTGTGATGGCAAAGCCATTACTCAAATTTTCAGTGTCACATGATTCTTAAGAAATCATTCTAATATGCTTATTTGGTGCTCAAGAAACATTTCTTAAAAATATCAATAATAAAAAAAAGTGCCATTTAATATTTTTGTGGAAACCTGTGATACACATTTTACAGGATTTTTTGATGAATAGAAAGTTCAAAAGAACAGGATTAATTCAAAATAGAAATAATAAATTTGTAACTTTTTTGTAACATTAAACATTTCGGTTACACCTCATTTTAAGATGTCCTTGTTAGTGTAATTATACAAATAGGTACTGAGTAATATTAATTAACAACATGTACTTACTTAGGATTAGGTTTTGTTTTAGCATTAGTTGCATGTAATTAAGCATAATTTACTGTTATTACCATGATAAGTACATGTAACATGTAACAAAGACACCGTAAAAGTGTTATCAGATTTTCTGTTCTTACTGACCACAGACTTTTGAATGGAAGTGTACATTGCAAAATATGTGACTAGGGCTGTAGCTATCGAATATTTTAGTAATCGAGTATTCTACGGAAAATTCCATCGCTTAATCGAGTAATCGGATAAGAACACCTTTTTCTTTATTAAAGAGCAATACTAAATATACAAGAGAAAACAAGGCAGGTCTCTTAAAATGAACAAGTAATTTGTTTCCTTTTTAGAAAAATTGACATTTTTATTGCTGAAATTGCATATATTAATAACTGTGAAAACTAAACCCATTTAGTGCATTTAATTGCCATATTACATTCAAAATGCAAATACAAATATATAAAAATCATTTTCAAATTACTTTAAAAAAGGTAAACATAGTACAACCTAAAACTAAGACATAAATCAAAATAATAGTAATAAAAAAATATATATAAAACCTAAACATTGTGCAACTTAACTTTCAAGTTTCAGCCTAACTACAGCTCAGGCATGACACAAGCCTTTACTTAGAAGGCTTTGTGGCTTTTGTAAGAGGCAAAAATTAGTGGACAGGAAGCTAACGTGGAACAAAAACCATACACAACACATTTTTCAGCAACATGAATTTAAAGTTATTTGGAGAATAAACCCTCTTAAATGTCTCTATGCATACTGGTATGTGTGTGTGTGTGAGATCCTTTAAAGGAGCATGGTTGCAAACATGGTGCACAAACTTTTTTACATACAGCATATTTTATGTGCTATAATAATTAAATCTATGATTAAAGAAAATGACTATTATAAAGTTGTGTTTTATTTTCTGTCACCTAATGTTTTATTGTTATTTATTCTTAAAATAGCCTTATGAAATGTTTTCTTTTTCCTCGGAAATTCTGTGTTGTGTATCTGATTATCAAATGAAGGCAAAAAACATTAATTTAATTTATCTTTAAATTATTGAAAATTTAAACTTTTTGGCAAACAAAGGGAATTTGCTATTAAAGTTAAAACATGGAAGAAATGTTGTTTGATCATTCCTTAAAAAATAAAGTTTTCATAATTTTAGTAGTAGTATGTACATTCTGCTGAACAATAGTAATTTTTGTTCAGTAATGAAAATTAGTAATTAGTAATGAAATAGTAATTTCTGCTGCAATGTCTTCAAATAAAACCGGACTTTTATTTTGACGGGTCGCCGTGAATACTTTAAATTTCTGTGTGTGTATTATATGACGCTAGTTTTACTCAAATGAAACGGTTAAACGCTCATGGAGTGACTCTCAGAGCAGTTCTGGAGATGTTGTTCGTGTGTTTGTCCTCATCGAGACGGCAGACGCTGAAATCACCGCGAGCGTCAGGCGCGCTTCAGTGTGTGTGGTAAAGGAAAACGCGCGTCTCTGCCACTCATTCATACAGAGATATGATCGCGTAATATGAGTTAATGCTGATCAGATCACGTAAATCAGTGGAAAATGAATAGAAATGATGATTCTGTGTAAATAAATATCAAGTAAACGTATAACAATATATAAACCCTGGCAAAGCTATGTTATCAGCGCATGTGAGCAGAACATAGCGGAGAGCAGATCAGTGAAGGAGATTTTAGCAGCGTTGCCCAGTACAGCTGTATTACAGCATGCCACAGCACAGTAACGCTACTGCAAACAGGAACAAATATACTACATAGAAATTTCCTGTCGGTGCGTTATTTGAGCGGACTCTGCTTTTCCGGTGAGCATGAGCGGTAACTGAGCAAAACGCACACTGATAGAGCGGAATATTGAACGGAGCGTCACGCGGCGCAGTGATGAGAGTGAAACCTGAACACTGCTGGGCGGTGCGGCGCGGCGCGGCATATATTTTCGGCGGCCGAAAATTCAGTGCAACCCTATAAAATGGACTAAACGATTCTTCGAGGCACATAATTTGCCTCGATGATTTTTTGTATTCGAGTTACTCGAGTAACTCGAGGAATCGTTTCAGCCCTATCCACCTTATTTTTCCCGATAGAGTGGGCGCCGCCATTTGTAAATTTAATGTGTCTGGCTTCCGGTGTCATTCAATTCCAGCTATTTTTAGCTGTACAAAACAGCTCGTTTTGCTGCTTGATATTGCAAATTGGTGAGTTTTACCATATTATTTTAATGTATTATCTTAATTATGAACACACTGGTTTGTAGTGCAAGCAGTTTTACCGTTTACTGCACTTTGTTAGTCTTGTTATTTCTCTAGTACGGCGGCTTATGAACCGGAAGTCTCGCACATTCACAGAAAACGGCTTACTTCCGCGTTGAAGAATAAGGTGGATATGTGACCCTGGACCACAAAACCAGTCATAAGGGTCAGTTTTTCGAAACTGAGATTTATGCATCATCTGAAAGCTGAATAAATAAGCTTTCCATTGATGTATGTCAAAAATCGCCTTTAAAGTTGTCCAAATGAAGTTCTTAGCAATGCATACTACTAATCAAAAATGAAGTTTTGATGTATTTACGGTAGGAAATTTACAAAATATCTTAATGGAACATGATCTTTACTTAATATCCTAATGATTTTTGGCATAAAAGAAGAATCAATCATTTTGACCCATACAATGTATTTTTGGCTATTACTACAAATATACCCCAGCGACTTAAGACTGCTTTTGTGGTCCAGGGTCACATATTCAAATACGTTTCAAGAAACCGTTATACCGCCTTTCATTTATTCTAAATTCAATTAAAACAAATTTTGTACTACTGATTTACAGTATTACTTTTAATATAGATAATCACCACTGACAATGAGAATTACAAAAACAACTGTAAAATAAAAAACCTAAAGTGATGTAAAGTAACACATCTGGGTGCATTACAGTTTGAGCTGAAATTGAGACATGTGTCTGTGAGATTCACCCATAAAATCTACCTCTAAATCTAAAACGTTTTACAACTGCAACTACACAAAAATACCTTCAGTTGTTGCGCTGGATGCCGACTCCTTCACCTCAAACTCTGCAATGTCTGTAACCATGGCAACAGAAATATATGGGAAACCTGTCCACAAGTGCCATCGGCAGAAATTTGAAGAGCCATGGCAATACAACCATTACCATTAGCAAACACATTACAGTAAGCAAAAGTCGGCTAGGCAGCGATCTGCAGGGGTTTTACTTTGAACTGAATGCACTAAGTCTTAACACACTGCACAGGATTATGAATAAACTGCACATATTCAGCTAATAAAAGAATACATTCATAGCAATCATTCCTCTGGTTCTTATGCGTCTAAACGGCAGTACAGACTCTCTACACTCAGATGATTAAAAAAGCAGACCATTTTCTTTAAATATTTATCAAATTTGTCACAAAAAGGAATGGAGTTGTTAGTTATTCATAGCCTCTGCAGCAGAAACACCAAGCGTGCAATGAGCTGACGGATGAGAGAGACAAAACTTTGCAAGATGCTCATCAACTAGTCCATGCTAATGAAAACTCAAGCGTAGACACACATGCCCATGCGGACTTACGGAGACGGTACACTGGGTGTAAGAGAAGGAGAGCATGTGTACCCTGAGAGAGCAGGCCAGGCAGGGACAGACGACGGCTGAGCTCCGCCTCCTCCTCTCGGATGTCTCCCAGGCTGGAGCTTTTCTTCCCCTGCATGGGCTCCTCCTGACGAAGTCTCTCCTCCACTCGCTCACGGCCCTCTCCTGGAACCTGGAGCACAAAAAATTTGGCCAAACACATCACAGCTGGATCGTTATTTTTTAGTTTCTTCACAATAAAAGTGACAATAAAAATGCGAAAATTACATTAGTGTATAGAAAATGTATTGGTTTGATCTTTAAGAAAACGTAACAAACATGTAAACATACAGTATGAAAATACTGTATGAATAAAAAAAATGGAAAAATACACTTACCCAGTAACCAATCACTTTTCTCAGAGAGAGAGCTTCATATGTGGACACTACACGTTCCCCCACTGCAGAGGCACAGGACACCACCAAGTTGTTCAACGCGGAACCCATTGGAGTCACAGACTGGGCGACCGGGATCAAGGGGTCAGAGGTGAAACAATCAGCAGGGTCACTGGAGAGCTATGATACAAAAGATATGAGAATTAGAACTGTGCATTTAGAAGCAATTAAACAGTTTGATTTATGATAGTTTGGAATAGTTGGATAGTGATGGCAGGATAGTGATTTTAACTAAATAAACAAAGAGCTAGATATTTTTGGCTATAATTATAGTTATAATTTATTAATTGTTGCAGGTGAAGTTGTCAACTTCTCAAACAGGGTTTTAGCATGTTAATGTTTATATTAAATTTGGATATAAATATACAAATATATACACTACTGTTCAAAAGTGTGGGGTCAGTAAGTTTTTAATTAATTATACCTTTATTCTGTGAAGATGCATTAAATATTTAATCTAAATAAATAAAAATACTAAAAAATAAAAAAATTCAGTCCTCATAGCATACACTGCTGTTCCATGTTTGAGGTCAGTAAAATTTTTATTTATTTTTTTTTAGGCAAAAATGCATTAAATTGATTCAAAATGAGAGTAAATGTGTTTATAATGTTACAAAACCTGTAGTTTTCATCTTTCTGTTCATCAAGGAATCCTGAAAAAATGTATAATTGTTTTCACAAAAATATTAAGCAGCACAACTGTTTTAAACTGGGATAATAATAATAATAAGAAGAAATGTTTTTTCAGAATCAAATCAGCATATTAATATGATGTCTGAATGATCATGTGACACTGAAAAATGGAGTAATGACTGCTGAAAATTCAGCTTTGGAATAAATCACAAATACATTACAATAAATTACAAAATATATTAAACGTTATTTTAAAGTGCAATAATATTTCACCATATTACCTTTTTATTGTATTTTGATCAAATAATTGCAGCCTGGGTGAGCAGATGAGACTTTTTACCTTCCCTAAACTTCTGAATAGTAGTGTAGATATAGATAAATACATGCATATATGTAGTGTTTACTTTCATTTTTACATTTACATTACAATCTTTACAAACACTAATAATTTAATTAAAAGTAATCTTCAGCAAATCTTAAAATTAATATACATTTTTTCATTTTCTGCATTATTATGTTGTTATGCCCCAATTCACTTATTGATTTTGCACTTGTTGATTTTAGTTTTTTGTGTTTTATTTTTAATTTATTTAGACTCATTAGTATTGAATTTTAATACTGGTCATTTATCAGTTATTAGCCATAACATCAAATTAATTTTCAGCTCATAGGTATCAGACAGAATTTGAATAATGTTATGGGTTTAATACCAAATTCATTTTTTTAAATAATAATCACACTATTTTATAAAGTGAAAAGGTTCAAATTAAATATATAGAAAAGGTACAATTCATGTATATAAATCTAACAAATCTGGTGTTCATATATCAGCTAAATGCTTGCTGGACATTTAAGACTAACCGGAGCAGAATGAAGTGTGCTGGGAGTCTTGGTGGTGTGCTCTGCCAGGGCATGATCAGAAAGTCTCTTAAGGTAGGCCTTCACTGCCTGCTCATCAGGATATGGGGAGGACTTCCCCCCTGTGGCTCTACAGCTGTCCGGCTCAGAGATGCTGGTTTCTGAGGCTTCGACACAAACCTCTCCACTTGTGGCTGGGGCTTCAGGCTCTGCTGAGTCTTCTATGACTGGTTCTACAGATCCTTGGCTAGAAGCAGGAAACTGATTTTGGGGTTCAGAGGCAGGTGTGCTTTCATTTTCAGGGTTGGTGCTGGAGGTGGGTAATTTTGAGATCTGAGCTGGCATGGATGGGCCAGGTTCTGTAGGAGAGTTCTTGCCTTGCTTAGCCCTTGAGATCTGATCTGGGCTGCCCTCTAATGCAGACTTGGCCTCAGCGCTGTCCATGTCAACACCTAGTGGACAGTGATGGCCGTCAGAGATAATAACGTGGTCCTCTTTGTCTGTCATAATGTACAGCAGCTGATTGCACTGACTGCACTTGTCTTGTTTCCGAGGCTCTTGTGGAGGGGGAAGACAGCGCACCAGAACCAGGCTGTGAGCAGCTCCACAGGCCACCTGCAACACATGCCTTCCAGCAAGGTGCTCTACTTTCTGGGGCTTCCAGACAGGAAACGATGAAGTGTTCAGGCCCAGCTGGCACCCGCTTCCCCAAGCCCAGACTTCATGCTTGGCTGAAAGAGCCAGAGTGTGCTGATCCCCACACGCCACCTCCAGGATCTTCACCGTCTGAGGGGGTGTGGCCTCTGAGTCAAGCACACCCACAGGGGTGGGGTTAGGGATAACAGAGAGTCCTGATAGGCCACACTGGCCATGAGCATTTTCTCCCCACATGTGCACTCCTCCATCTTCTGTCACGACTCCACTGTGGGCGGAGCCAGCAGCCACAAAAACAACACGTTGTTCGCTAAGAACCGCCTCCAAAACGGGCTCAGTCACTACTGATGATGTTTGGTTCTGTTTCCACGGCAGCTCGCCGAAGCTATAGACTTGTCCCCCTAAATATAGTATATAAATTGTGACATTCCTGGATTGCAATAATAATGAAAAATGTATGAGATACAATAGTCAATATTCTTTTCACAACTTTGTGTTTAAAGCAATGGTTTTCCACCAAGGGGCTGGTGCCAACTAGGGGACATTAGTACACTTCCAAGTGGGTCACGGGATGACTTAATTATTTCAATTATTTAAATAATATTAACGCAAAATCAAAATGTATACTGAAATAATCATTCTGAAACAATATTGTTCCTCTGTGTAGTTATCATTATAGTTGTGTTGTTGACTTCCATATCTCACAGAATTAGAACAATTATTAAAACTTTAGTTATAGTTATCATTATAGTTACCATTCTTGGTGTGAACGGCCTTTATAGAGGCTATAAGCCTATATAGAGGCAGTCTTAACAGTGAAAAAGTTAGAAAATCACTGTGAACATGAAAAATTTTCTGCCGTTTTCTTAAGAAACAAATATCCAATAACACAAAAGAAAAACTTTTTTATCATGTTGTGGAGGCTGCAGGTCACATTCACCCTTGAGAACACCTCCATGTATCCAAATCCTGTCTCAAATTTTTTAATTTTATTTTAGGATAGTTTGCCTAAAAATAAAATGCAAATGTAAAATGTCATTTAAAGTTAAACAGGTTTTGGAATGACATGAGAGTGAGTAATCGATGAGTATTTATTTATGGGGGTGACCTATCCTCTTAAATCACTGTGTTACTTTTCTAAGACTTGTCAGACCTAATGATGTCAGCTTGGCAAGGCAGATCATGTTATTACAGTTTGATGAAAGATCACAAAGAAAAATTTTTTTCTTTGCAACCAATAACTTGTACACAATAAGACCATGTAAATAGCCTCCACTTTGATGCTGACCATAACCTGTTAAAAAAGGGCTCAGCAAATACTAGCGTTTTTGCTTCTACAGGGTTGCCCAGCTAAATTTGCATGTGTGAATAATAAATATATTACCCTCTACTAGCAGAACACCATGTCTAGCTCCCAGGGCAGCCTGGAGCACCGGCCGGGAGAGCAGCACCCTCTCTGGTGTGGTGCTGTAAGAATATCCCCTCCATGTGTGGAGAAGTCCTCTCTCTCCAGAACCGTCCTCCTCACCACAACTACAAACACAGCGATGAATACACTCTTAGAAAAGTCATGAGACAAAAAAACTAAGAAGTGTACAAACGATGCATTGTTCAACACTGCTGGCAGTCTGTCTTTGAACACGCTCACCTTATCTGCTTCTCCATCTCTAAACGTTCCCCATATCACAGCTGTTGCGTTTGTCGCTTCGAATGATTGTCCTGTGAGCGAACAGGTGATGAATGGTTTCAGATTCTGAATAACAACAAAGGGTTCAACAGTGACTTGTATGTTTAAGCTAATTTTCCTGAGACAATACTTCATGGAATCAGTCACAAAGTGGGTGAGGTAATTCTGAGCATTTCTGTACCTAGGCTACGTTTCTTTTTAGTTGTAAAATAAGTAAATGAAATGTTTACGAGTCCAGAATTTGTGTCAAGCAAAGAGTCCTGATAAAGACTGACAGTGTAAACACACATGTACACACACTGATCAGGGCCAAAGGTGACCAGAGCTGTGATGAAATCATCAGCTGAACTGATAAACAACAGATCTGGAATACTGTCTAATAAATTTCCAAAATGAATATTAACAACTCCTTTCCTGAGTTGTTACTTAAAGCACAAGCTGTCAAGCAGGTTTAGTTGGTCATAAATAAATGACATGCATTTAAGCCAAAGGAAAACACATTATGATTGACATATCAGATACAATATTCTGATTGATTACATTATCGATCTAATAACTGCTCCGGGTGTGTGTTCACGGTGTGTGTGTGTGTGTGCACTTTGGATGGGTTAAATGCAGAGCACAAATTCCGAGTATGGGCCACCATACTTGGCCGTATGTCACGTCACTTTCTTTCACTTTCTTTCTTTCATAATGTCTAATTTGAAACTGCACGTCTGGTGAGATTAAAGCACAACAAATTTAGATTTACATCCATGTCGACAGGTGGGGATCATGTTAAATAACTGCTGAATGAAAAATACCACTGTAAAGCCACAATACAGTCGCTAGAAGACAGAAATATTTCTCATTTTCATTCTATTCGCTGCTTTAATATCTCTCAAGCTAATAAATATGGTGCTTCGTTCATTCTTACCTCGATATATCAGATTCTCAGACAGACAGAAAGCGGATGACTCTTGGCCTAATATATCTTGTCAGCTTTTAAAACACCTGATCAGAAATGTAAAATAAGCCGGTGAGGAGAGCAGACTTACAGCAGAGCGAAGCTCATGATGATTATGATGATGATAATCGGGTGTGTTGTTATGGTGCTGTTGTGAGCGCTTCAACGGACGGAGAATCAGGAGGGACAAACGCGAAAGAGTATTTACGCTTTCGCTTTGTCTACTACGGCAGGTAGAAGAGGATGAGTTGGTTGGTAGAAATGTTGAGCCGGTAAGCTAAATATATTAGTTTACTTGTCCATATAAACTGTAAATTGAATTGCAGATTAATGATAGTAAATGCTGCCCTTGCCGTTGTCGTTTCGATAGAGCAATTGTTGTCTATGTAACGTTAAACTATTTTCTTAGCGAACGCAGTTAGCTAAATTACAAGTAAAAATATTAAAAATCTGCATTTCATCCTGTCGGGATTTATTCTGCGATCATGATTATTCCCCTAAATATCCTAATAGTTAATTAGGATTTATATGTATAACATAATTTTATAATTTAAGTATATATACAGTAGTAATTAATAATTTGTATGTTGACAGAATCAAATCACGCAGCCGAGATTTGCTTTATATTCGAATAAAGTAAAATGTATTCAACTAATACATTTCAACTTTAAAAAAAAACAAATTACCTTTAAATATATCACTGGGCGACTGTATAGTATATTTGTTTATTTGTTTTGGGTTACACTTTATTTTAAGATGTCCTTGTTACGGTGTAGTTATATATTTAAGTACTGAGAAATATTACACTACATGTACTTACTGTATGGTTAGGGTTAGGATTAGGGTTTGGCTTAAAGTTACTTGCATGTAATTAATTACGCATAATTAATTGTTATTATAATGGTAAGTACATGTAACATGTGTAACAAGGACACCTTAACATAAAGTGTTACCTTGTTTTGCTATGGTTAAAAATAATGTTCCATTAGTCAGAAACAGATTTATTAATTTATTTATTCCTTTTTTTCTTTTTTTGGAGAGGAGTGGAATTTTAAGCTACCATTTGTTTTAAAAATATCTTTATCTCTACTGTTTCTTCTCAGCTCTCTTTCTCACATACTGAGACACTCACACACACACACTAACACCCTCTGGGTGTTTTAGATGCACCAAGCTTTCAAAACAAACCAGCATTTCCTTGCCTCTCTTTATTTTTCAGCCAATTGGATGGTGGTTTGCAGAAGAATTCTGATTGGCCTGTGACCACACAAGCGGCAGTGGCAGCTGCAGGAGGCAGGAGAGCAACAGAAAGAGAGAGAGTGGTACAGAGAGACAGGAGGAGAGCTCAGAGTAATCGTAGGAGGACAGAGAAGGGAACTTGTGTCAGCCTGGGTGCTGTAGCAGGAGAATGACATGCTGGATAAAGGGGCAGCGATGATGTCCAGTATCACATTCAAAATGTCCAGGTCACAGTGAGAGCCTCCTGTCATAACAACACTAGTTCCATCAAGATCCATCAGAAGAAGCAGACAGCATGCAGAACCTCCGGCATGCAGCTTCTGAGGCTTTCCAGCGTCTCGGTAAGTGCATTTCAGCTTTATCTCAGAATATACAATCAGTATCAAAATCTGTCCTTAATAACGTGTGTTAATGTCTCATCACGTGGGAAGTAGAAACAGTGCATAATTAAAGAGACAAAACAACAATCTTCTTCATCCCCAGCATCTCTCAAACTGTAAATAACTTGATTCATGCATGCACTCTGAGCTGCATATAATGGCTACATTTGCATTCTCATTTGAGCCTAAAATAGCATAATTAGTTAATTTCAGATAATATTCTTTGTATTTGTGCTAATTTGCATTTCTTGGATCAGCTGTATGCAATTGAACATACACTGTTGCTTATAGTAAATTTAATGTGAGAAGGTACTAGCCTATAAACCTTATAAACCTACCCTTCTCAAATCTGATGGATTGTTTGTCCTTGAAACAGTTTCTGACATCTATTTAAATTTCTAAAGAGACCATACCCTCCTGGAAAAAAACAAACAATTTAAACCAGTCTAAGGTGGTCTGAGCTGGTTTAAGCTAGTTTATCTGGTCTCCCAGGCTGGCCAGTTGACAAATGTCTGGTTGAAAACAGAGTTATTATTGTTAACTAAAACTAAAACTATTAAAAGCATTTTTAGTAATTGAAATAAAGCTGAAATAAAATGCAGTGTAAATATTAGATAACAAACTAGGTAACTAACTGAAATAAGTTAATAACTAAATACTAAAGAAATAACAAACTTAACTTAAACAGTAATATTTTTAAAAAAAAAATGTCAGAAGCACATAAAATAAAATATGAAAATAAAAGCTATTAAATTATTTTAAAAATAAATTATATTAAAATAACACTGGTAGAACAACCAAAACAGACCATCTTATCAAATAGTAATATTTTAAAAAAAATTAAAATATCAAAAGCACATAACAAAAATAAAATATGAAAATAAAAGCTAATTCAAATTATTTAAAAAACTGTAAGAGTATATAAATAATATTAAAATAACACTGGTAGAAGAACCAAAACAGACCATCTTATCCTCCCAAGGCTGCATTGAGATGTTTTTTCAGCAGGGTATGTAACTAAACCATAGCAGAGGAAACCAACAGATTGTTGTGTCTAAGCACATGTCAATGTCAATGTGCACTGGAAGACAAATAGCCCGTGTATCCTTGTAGCAGAACATAGAGGATTCTGCTTGACCTGTGGATGCAAAACACAGCAAAGATTTTATCCCTGGTTTACTGCATGGCAGAAATGAGATTTTGTTGTGATGGAGGGGGAAAGGACAGGTTCCTGTAGGTGAGAGGAAAACAGCTTGCAACAGCATCTGTGTCCATCTCTTGAGAGGCAGGAGGCCTGAGAGCGAAGAAAACTGCATGTGTTATGTGTGAAAAAAACAGGCACTAGTGAAAGTCATTGACTTTAAGTATATCGCACTAGTGGTAAATCTGTCACTGGCTATTTCTGGACATGTGTTTAAGCACATTTCCTCACCATCTACGAAAGTAGCCCATTACTGTCTTGTAAGCAGTCAACAAGGCTGCATTTTTCTTAGAACGGAATGTAAAAAAAATGCATTTGGTTGCTATGTATTATATACAATATATAATTATCGGATGATATTGGATATTTAATTGTGCATGCTAATTTATTACATTTTTGACATTTAGATTATTTTTGGCATCATCTAACTCTAAGTTAATCTTTAAAACCCCTTTTCTTTCTGCAAGTTTATTTGCATGTCTTGGTGTGAAAACAGTGATTATTTTCCTTAATTTTGTGGGCCAGTTTCTTCTCTTGGAGTGTTTTTTTTTTTTTTTTTAAATCTTTTCTTTTTGAATCTGAACCCATAATCATGGTCTGGTTTTAAGACCCCATGAAATGGCTTGATAAAGTCCTGTGTTGACATATTTCCTGTTGAAACAGGAAGTTGGGGTGGGTTATATCAAAAGGTTTGTCACTTTTTAAATTTAATATTTTAAATTTATGATTTGCTTTTTGCTTTGGCTAATCAGAGGCAGGAGGGTAATTCTCAATTTCGATATAGAGAACATTTTTGGACAGAAATTTGTTATGTTCCTCTGCGAGAAAAATTATCAATATTTTTGGTCTGTTTTCCTAGTAGAGAAAGCCTATGTTTTTAAATCCCCATTTCTGAATACACTAGCTTATGGATGGTCTCATTTACTGTGGTCTTTAACTTGACTCGTTTACCTGAGATATTTATCTGAGTTTCTTGGCCTTCATCCAACCAATCACTGCACTTGTCTGTTTTGTGAGTGATGGGTGGCTGGCAACATACTAAATGGCACTTACTGCTGTACACACTGCTCACAGAATACTGATCAGCAACGAGAGAGAGAGAGAGAGAGAGAGAGAGAGAGAAGGAGGGAAAACATGGAGAGTTGGCAACAGAATGCAGAACAGTAAGAATGTCAAGTGGTGATGAAGGAGGGAATGATCTTGATGGAATAAGGAAAGATACTCGTGCAGAGATAGTAAGAGTGGAGTGTAGAGATGGATGAGAGGATGAAAACAGAGAGCGGGAAGCCGTGATGCATCTGAGCATGAGTTATGAGCTCTCTTAGCCCTCCCTTACCCTGACTCATAAATATATGTGCAGACAGACAGAGAGAAGAGAAAAAAATGCTCAGGGGGAAGCAGAAACACACAGAGACAGCAGAGATCATTGATCGACACACAAGGACAAACAAAAATATACTCTTCACCGTGACATTTTATAATATGAGGCATACTTTTCAATAACACTTGTGCATAAGAAATGCATATACATTTTCACCAAAAAAAAAAAAATTTAAATTGGGTAAATATTTACCCACCATCTGTCACACACACGTTGGGGCAAGGATCGAGGAGACGAGGAACTTCTTCAAAACTCAAGACTTATTAACCAAACTCAGGACTCTCAGGAGACATAGAAAAACATAGAATGACGATCGTGACCGGACACAGAGGTAGGAAAACACAGGGCTTAAGAACAGGGGACTAAACTAGATAATTAACAAAACAAGGCTAGGAACTAATCAACTAATAATGACATAACAAGGAACGGAACAGGAACTCCAAATAAGGGCACGAGAGGAGGAGAAAACAGAAGACACAGGAGACAAAGTCTGACACTACGCCCCCCTCCGGAAGGCGCGTCCACGCGCCATATACCATCCAACAGGGAGGGGGGGGTGGGCGCTCTGGAGGCCTCCAGGGACCAGGAGGCAGGACTACCGGCACCTGTTCCGGGAGCCATGGCGGATCTGGGGACTCTGGAGGCCATGGCGGATCCGCCTCCGAGACCGCGGCCTCAGCCCCCGCCTCGGCCTCTATGGCGGGAGCCCTTCTACCCCCAACCCCCCCCCCTCCTCCCTCCTCCCTCCTAAAATTCCTTGGGGGAAATAGGGGCTCTACCTGCCTGGCGCTTTGGAGGCGCGGACTCTTGGGGGCGCTCTGGAAGCGCGGAAACTTGGGGAATTTGGGGGCGCTCTGCCAGCGTGGACACTTCGGAAACTTGGGGACGCTCTGCCAGCGCGGACTCTTGGGGGCGCTCGGGCAGCGCGGACACTTGGGGGCGCTCGGGCAGCGCGGACACTTGGGGGCGCTCGGGCAGCGCGGACACTTGGGGGCGCTCTCGCAGCGCGGAGCTGGACGGGACCAGCGGAGACGTAGGAGACGCAGGAGGGCTGGACGGAACCAGCGGAGACGCAGGAGACGAAGGAGAGCTGGACGGGACCAGCGAAGACATAGGAGGGTGCTTGCAAGGAGCGGGCACAGGAGGGCGCTGTCGAGGAGCGGCCACAGGTAGGCTTGCCATATTCAGGGCCGGCGGGCTTGCTATATTCTCTGCCGGCTGGCTCGGGTTGGCAGCGAACGGCAGCAGGCTTGAGAGAGCTGCGGGCGGCAAACTTGCTTTGGCCGCTGACGGCGGCTGTCTTGCTTTGGCCACGGGCGGCTCTGGGCTGAGGACAGAGGCGGTGCTGGGAAGAGTTGGGTGGTCGGGACGTTTGGCTGGGTATGTGGAGGGTACTGGCGAGAGGTGAGCTGGTGAGGCCCGGTGATTTCCGGGTGGGGTTGGATGATGATCGTTTTGAATCTCTGCTACTTCGAGATTTAATCCATTTAAATAGAGGACATGATTAACTAGCTCGATCAGGGAAAAGTTGAACGTGGGAAAATCGCAGCCGATGAGATCATCATCCAGCCCCAGCCGAAAACAGGCCCCGAGTGAGGCGTCAGTCCAGCTCACCTGGTTAGTAAGCTCTAGAAACTCCTTCACATACCTCGCCAACTCCCGACCATCCTGCCGCAGACACCAAAGCCTGTCCTCAGCCGTTGTCATGTTCGGTTTTGGTCCAGTCATCTGTCCCACACACGTTGGGGCACAGATCGAGGAACTTCTTCAAAACGCAAGACTTTTATTAACCAAACTCAGGACTCTCAGGAGACATAGAAAAACACAGAATGACGATCGTGACCAGACACAGAGGTAGGAAAACACAGGGCTTAAGAACAGGGGACTAAACTAGATAATTAACAAAACAAGGCTAGGAACTAATCAACTAATAATGACATAACGAGGAACGGAACAGGAACTCCAAATAAGGGCACGAGAGGAGGGGAAAACACAAGACACAGGAGACAAAGTCTGACACCATCAGGCCATCCAAGATATAAATGTGTTTTTTCTTCATCAGAACAGGTTTCTAGTAACATGCCCACCAGTGGATCCTCTGCAGTGAATGGGTGCCGTCAGAGTGAGAGTCCAAACAGCTGTTAAAAACATCACAATACTCCACAAGAAATCCACATGACTCCAGTGAAACTGTGTGTTTGTAATAAGCAAATCTATTATTAACACATATTTAACTTCATTCCATTGATTCCAGCCAAAATAGAGTCCTCTATGCATAATATTGCTTTCTCCAGTGAAAAAAACATTTCATCTGAATCAGCAGAGAAATATGCACAGGTCAAGCACGGTTTACAAACAAAAACAGTTCAAAATAGTTCAATATGTTGGTGGATTTTGAACTCAGAGGACAACTGGATATGGACTTTTTTCACTGGAGGAAGTGTTATTATAGATTATGAACTATTTTAGCCAGAAACAAATGGTTAAATGTCTTAATGATGGATTTGTTTCTCACAAACAAGCAGCTTTTACTTCACAAGATGTTAACTGATGGACTGAAGTGGTGTGGATTACTTGTGGATCATTGTGTTGTTTTTATCAGCTGTTCGGACTCTCATTCTGACGGCACCCATTCACTGCAGAGGATCCATTGATGAGCAAGTGATGTAATGCTGAATTTCTCTTTTCTGATGAAGAAACAAACTCATCTACATTTCATCCCCATTGGCTTGAGGGTGAGTACATTTTCAACAAATTTTCATTTTTGGGTGAACTATTCCTTTAAGTATTAGTAATAATGCTTACCTTGGCATGTATGTAAATGAATTTTTGATTTGATGCTTAATGTGAAATGGACTCCCTACAACCTCCTAGTATCATGGCAGGTTTTGGTTATGGTGACTGGTCATCTGGATGATGATGACCTTTCTTCGCTGTCAAGGACGACACTAATCTGATGGCAACAGAGCTCCTCAGAGTGATACCTGCAGCAGTGCCAAAAAGAGATTTTAGTAAATTAGATCTGGAACGATCCAACAGAGACATACAGTCTTCTGGGTCAACTTACAGGGCTTTGTAATTCAATCATCTAATGGGATGTAGTTATATCAACATTAATGCAATCAACTATAACGGGAGCCTTTAATGAAATCCTTTGTATATCACAATCATAATAACTACTTTGGTATTATTCTTTCAGAAAACCGCAGCCATCTCTGCAGTGGGATTTATGTCACTCTAGTGTTAAAGAAAAGTTCTTTTAAAAAAACTTTCTTCTCAACAGAGAGGTTCTGTATCGTATTTGACATGGTAAAAGGTACTGGACAGTTTTAGGGCAGAACTGTCTTCCCGGAGTCACACTGAACCTTAAAACTTACGAAGATGGGCTTATTTTTATATTCCCTGTATCTTTTGCCTAAACAGAGTTCATTTCATTGTGACTGACTGTCAGAACATATCTAATCACGCATTACATAGCAGATGCACTCCGCCTCTTAGAGACACTTTTCAAATATACATCACCGAAATGGATGTTTTAATAGCTGAGCGCTGTTTTACAGAGCATCCATCAGCTGAACTGTGATTGTGGGGTCCTTCTCTTCCTCTCTTTGTCCATTCCTCTCTCTCTGATCCCATTTAGTGTTGTATTTGCTGCTAAAATTTAAATGAAGGTGAAGGGTAAATCTCAGACCCCCTGTACATAACCACCTGCTCCTGTTCGCCTCTCCCGTCAGGAGCTTAAACAGTGAGCGTGACTCACCTTGTACCTGCTGTATCAAACCCCACACACACACACACACACACACACACAGTTACATACTGAGAATTCTGGAGTATTATGTGTTCTTCCATCTTGGCCTTTTCAGATTTTTCATTTATTAAATAGAAAGTGTGTATTCAATATAATTACTATCATGATTATTGTATATTATATTTATATTGTACTTAATTTAAATATTTGGTATAGTCTTTAACTACTACTGTATGTACTAACATTAGTCATTTAATGTAGTGCACGTGTACATACATGTTTTACATTTTTGTATTTAGATATATTTGCATATTTACTTCTACTTTTTTGAAAAATCCTATGTGTAATTACATCTGCAATTAATATCTGTAATTACATATATAATTATACTATTGACTTTGTATGATATATGACTTGATAAGCACACACACACACACTCTTTCTCGCTCTCTCTCTCATCTGACGTAATAGTATGAGAATGAGAATGAGAATGAGAATGAGCTTTATTGGCCAAGTATGCTTGCACATACGAGGAATTTGTTATAGTGACAGAAGCTCTACAGTGC